>AYEL01072586.1:0-40137 GCA_000484575.1 Olivierus martensii
TTGTTTTTATTTGAATAGCTCCAGATCAAATAAATACTTTATTTGATCTCGAGCTATTCAAATAAAGTTTAGATGAGCACCTTTAAAATTAAAAATAAAAATATTTATTCAAATGAGTTTTAATTGTTATATCTAAAATTTTTTCGAAACAAATTTCTCACTAATAAAATTTTTCACTTATTATTAGTTTACTCCAAATTCATGAAAAATTATTTTGTATATACAACCATATTTGACAAATTCTTTTATCTCTTTCCTGGAAAAAGTTAGCATTTCTTGATAACTTTCCTGCAAATAACCACTTAACAGCAGTGAAGCCTATATTGAAGGTGCAACATATTTCATGATCAAATAGAAACATCGTTGAGAATATTTTTATATTTAATGCGTTCTTTTCTAACATGAAGTTTTACTTCATAGGGTAAGAAACGGATCAAATGTTGAAGAATGCTAATATATAGCAAAAATTTGGAAATATTATTTGTTTGTTAAAAAAACTTTGTGTTAACATGAAATTTATAAAAACTCTATGATTGTACCTAAAAAAATTTTTGTGTAATAAATGTTTCAAATAGGGAAAGACTTTATGTTCACCCTGCATAAAATACATACAAGTTTCGAGAAAAGTTTAAAAATTGGATAAACTGCCGATAGGTCACATTAATCACATTCGCGAGCCATAATTTGAGAATTACTAGGCTAAACGTTGCAACTTGTCAATTGTTTTCAGGAGAATAATCGATTGATATAAACGATGTTTCTGCTAATATTTATTCTATTCGAACTAGTCTAATTTTTTATAAATGAGTTTCGAAATTTCAAATTTAGAATCTATATCTTATTTAACAGAACTGTAATTAGGGTACGCAGCGCCTGTGGCAAGGGTCAAACTTTCGCCCCCCATTTTTTTATTTAAAGATAACAATGCTGAAACTGAATTATCTCCATCAAAATGAATTGATTTTGAATCTTCTGCAAGATATTTGTTTGAATGAGCAAATAAATTTGTACAAATCCCTTTTAATTACTTTTCTTTAAGCCTTTCCATGAATTTTCACTGAAGAGGCAGAAACCCAATGAGTCATTGTAAGCTTTTACTTTATCAATAAAAATAGCGCCCCTTCTCGACCTGGCGCTTTTGTTTGGAGTACAATTTGGCCTCTCTTACCTATGAATTATCTCTTCTAAAAAATAAAATGAAAGAAAAACATAACGCTATGCCTGCGAACGTTTATCAAAAAAGTCATTTGCCCACAAATAACTGTAATCAGTTAAAAAATTTGGGCTCCTAATCAAGTTGCGCTGGCGAATGCCGCTTTCGCCACGCCATAGTTACGGCCTTGAGTCTTATTTGAATGATTATTTCGAATATACATGTTATATTAATAATATTTAACCCATAACCAAAATTAAAAAAATAATTCGATATCGATCACAGTAATTCTTGTAAAAGAATCCATAATTACTATAGTAAGCGTAGAATCATTACCACTTTTCTTGATATGCTTAGAATAGAAATAATCTCTATTAGAATTAAAATGTAGTTTTTCAAAACACCAATTTAAAACAATATCTATCAGATATTGTAGAAGCCTACATATTAAGGGTGTTCAATCTTTTTTACTGAGCGAGCTACTTTTCTATATTAAATTATTCAGCAATCTACACTCTTATAAATATCATATTCACGTTCTCTCAACCAGATATCTGATTACGTACAACTATGCAGTTAAATGCACTCACTTACTTCGGAAAACTCATTCTCCTAGCCCTAAAAATTTTGTGTATTTAAAAAAATTTTTTCACTTTTAATTATTTTAATTCAATAAATAAAACAAATTTATTAAAATAATATATTTATTTTTCTATTTTAGAAAATCAAAGTTAAAAAAAACAACAGACTGATTACAGATTCATACTCGTAAGTTACAGGAAATTCCAGTTGATTAAAAAAAATTAATGTGAAATTTGGCACTGTTTGTAGCTCGCAATATTTTCATAGTTAGGTTGATATGAAGAAGTGACTAATCGCAAACAATTATCCAAATGATCATTTGTAATTTGGTTTATTGATTTTTTTTAACGTTTATATTTGAAAAAGCGGATTCTGACAAGTATGTCTATCTGAATTGTTTGCGCAATATTGAAACTTTTTGTGTATACTTCCAAATGTTAAGAAACTTACTGATTTAACAATTTTAATGAAAAATAAATAAACAATAGAAATATTCTTAATGCAAATTTAAAAAATAATACAAAATAATGATATATAAATTATTATGTTTTCAGTTTCCATTACATTTGTAAGGAAGAATCAACTTGTGAGGAATAAATAAGAGAACGACTAAACATCACTCCGCGATTGATGGATTGAACACCCTGCTATATATGAATGTTCTAATATAGCTGTATGAATTTTTGGTTTAAATAATAATTTTATATATTATCTTAATAAATTCGGAGTAATAAAACATAAGATTAAAGAACTTACAAATAATTTTACAAAAAAATTATTTCTTTACTTACTTCTTTAAAAAATTGGCTTAAACTTTCCACAATAATAGATTCATTACGATATTCGATTTCATATTCAATGTCTTTTATCTAATAATTACAATGAATATTTGCATTAATTAGGTATGATAATAAACTTGTATAAGATAAAATGATATAAATTTCAGCAAAATATAATTTACATTATGTAATAGCAATTAGTAACTGTGTCGGTTTGATGGAATTGGTCAAAATATGTATGCTTCCACTCTTACTTTTCAGAGTGGAAGCACAGCTGTCTGCAGGTATAGAACTGAGAGATTGAATCTGGATTCTATACCTGCAGAATACTATACTTCAACTACTCACCATGCAGATTTTTTTGTTTCTGCACAAGTATAGGAAACTCATTATAGACCAGGGCTGTCAAAAAGGCGGCCTGCAGGCCGAATCTCACCGCCAAGCCATTTTGTGCGGTCCGCGAGACTTTTACGATTTTTCATATAATATTACTTTTTAATGTTTTTTACTTTTCTTATTAATTTTTTAAGAGGTTAATAAAAAATCCTAAAATTGAATTATATTAACTCAATTAAATAGTTTTTTTTAATTATTAGTGATTATTTTATGATCAACAAACCATCAATTACAATACATCACATTTTTATTAGACTTTCAATCACGTCAATTTTAGTTTTAGCTAGTTCATATAAAGATTTGAATTGTGGTTGTATTTTAGATATATTTTGGTTTCTAACACACACCATTTTAGTGATTATTTGACCGTTGTTGTGAGATTTTGTTTTAATTTTATTTTACGTTTTAAGTTAATTTAATTTTTATTTTACCATAAGTTCATTGCATTTGTGAAATCAGTGAGAAAAAACGTAAAATAGAAAACGAAAATCGAGTATATTCTTATTAGTAGCGGTGGGAAAATGACATTTTCATAACAAATCACATGGGTAAACTGCTTTGTTTGACGAACATTATCCTAACTTTTGTGATTTTGGATGGAAAGTAATATCAGCGTTTGGTAGTACTTATCTTCTATGAAAATGCATTTTCTAACATAAAGATAGTTAAGAATCGATTCGGAACCTGTCTTGGAGATTCTTCTCTCTTACATATTCCTCGGATATAATCCTATTTCTCTACAACAGTAATGGATGCCCATTCTTGTTGTAGCTATCCAGCCCTTGTAAATGCTGCTGCCCGACCTCATTTGTCACATTAAATAGGTATATACATACTTTATATATTTTTAACTGTTTATATTTTATAACTTTTTGTTAACATGTTTATTGGATGCAATCTGTTAAATATAATTTTGTAATAAGGTTTGCTAATCTGGAAATAAAACTGGTTTCCATATTAATTTTGTAACAAGGTTTGTTAATCTGGAAATAAAATTGGTTTCCAAATAGCGTTATATTTATGCGTTCATATTTATTGGATGCAATCTGGTAAATATAATTTTGTAATAAAGTTTGCTAATCTGGAAATAAAATTGGTTTTCAAAAAGCGTTAGATTAATGCGTTCTGTTTGTTGAGAGAATAGCGTATCGAATACCAAAGTCCCTTCCCCTTTGTTTATAACTATAGAGCTCCATATCTCCAAAAAACGCGGCTATGGTCCTCGGGTTCATTATAATTGGATAGCACTGTTATAGACACTAAAGTACCTTCGCCGCTTAGTATTCAGTGGATGGAACAAACATTCTTAGTAAAATTTATTTCATTTCCTAAAATAAAAATTACCAATTCGAAAGACGATTGTCATCTAAATGTACTATTCTAAAACTCAAACAAAAAAATACATAATGTAATATTTTCATCAATATACAAATCGCAATCTGATGTTTCATCATACAAGTAAATTATATACAAATAAAATATTGAAATATTATATACTAATTATTGTGTTATAATAATTATTAATTTATGATTAATTAAACATCTTAAATAAAATATAAAAAATCAACTTTTAATGAACTTTTGAATCCAAATTTTAATTTCATTTAAAATTAATTATTTTGTACTAAATTCTAAATTTAAAATTTTTATTTTGTTTCCCTTATTTGTGAAATTGAACTTTCACAAATAAGGGCAACAAAATAAAAATTAAATTCGCAAGACGATGAAATGCTTGTCTTGTGAATTTAATTTTTATTAATACTAAAATAATTTCCTAATTAATATGAACTATAGTAATAAAATTCCTCGTGTTCCTTTATGTTTACAATCAACATCATAGAGGGGCATTGACTTTTTCGTTGCACATACACACCACAATAATAAGTGCATTAAACGGACCAAACCAAACTCCACATTTGATCACAAAATACAATTAATTACAGAAAATGATACTACACTACCATTTTTTGTAACTGCATGGAGTATTATTATTTTATAAATTAAATTTTCTTGTTTTTTTATTATAATATATATATTGTATGTATAAATATAAAATAATATACAATTTTTATACTTAAATCATCCAGCAATTATATAAAATTAATATATAAACCTTTCTTTTTAAAACTGTTTTGCTGAAGTCGTCAATCCATTCTTCTTCAGAGAATATTTCATTCATTACATCAGACATTTCTTCGACATATTTTCTTACCTAAATATGATCAATTTTTCATTTTAATGTTCCATTTATTGTTTATCATCTTTAACATTATTACTTACTTCTTTAATCTCTGAATCAAGTTTCATAGAGCTTATCATCATATAGTCTAATGCTAAACGAATAACAAAATCCATATCTGAAATGCATGTTTTCCACCATAATTCTCCTATAGAAGACATAGATAGGCTTAGGACTTCATTTTTATCTTCATCATTTTTATAATTTGTATAATGAATAAAAGAATCCAGAAGTTCTCTAAATACATAATCGAATCGTGCCAAGACAGGAACGAACATGTTCCAGACTATTGCATTGTATATGATCCTATTAACAATGTAAAGATAATATTGATTAAAGTACCAATTTACTTTTAATTATCTATAATTTACTTATCGTATCACTACTATTAATGATTCAATCTGATATATTTTCACATCAAATATTATTTGCAGTTAGAAAAATATATTTCCGTTAACGATTTCGATAATAATATTTAAATATAGTTCCACGAAAAATTTTCATAATCATTTTTCTTATTTTATAGATCATTTCTGTTATTAATGTACACTACAGATGTATCAATGCAGAGTTCAAAACACAAGTTATATTAAAAATACAGTATACTGCATAAGTATATATAAAACTGTGCTGATTTTTCCTCTCTAAACAAAAATTTTTCGTGCAGATTTTTTATCTGATCTACAAGAATTCAGTATTTTCAATGATTGATTTAATAGTAATTTTATTTGCGAGAGATAAAAATAATTTGTGATAATTTAATGATATCATTATCTGTTTAAAAATATTTTTCAAGATTGTTATACTATTTGACTTGTTAAATTCTATTGGCATCTTATTCTAGACAGTTTATATAATAATTAAAAATAAAACTAACAAACTTCATTTCAAGACATTAAATTATAAATTACTAATAACTAAAATTTAGAAATGAAATCATTTTCCCTGTTCTGACTGACTGTCATTTGGCGTATTTTCTATTATGTATACTGTAAAATTTATTTTATCGAATAGAATGACTGGTATAATTGAAGCATCACTTACTGTGTGTACATGATGAATTCTAAATATTATCCTTCCATTTATTTGCAAAAGAGTTTTAATCCGATTGTTCGACCTTACAGACGATTCTAGTGCATTATGTTTTGTAAATATTCAGACAGATGATGTGAATACTGAACATACATTCCTGGAGGATTCAACTCCAGGTCTCCAGGAATGGATGTTTAGCATTCACGTTATGATTACCTGAAAAATCGTCTATCAGGTTTAAGAGGAATCCAGCAAGTCGGATTAAACCCTCATTTCTGATTCAATTCCAAGATTCTCCAGATGTCTTTAAAAGGGTTAATGCTGATTCTTTCAACTATCCCACACCTGATGATCAATACAACACATACGTGGGCGGCCTGTAGAGGGCACCGGAGACACTTAAAAAATCCTGATGCTTAGAACATCGGGTCGGCCGAATGAGTGTGTGGTAAAGCTTTGGATTACCATACTGGAGGATTTGGGTTTAACTCCGGGTCCCACACTTTCAGTTTTTCAGGAAGGGTCCGCGCTCGGGTTGTTGAATCCCATTCTTCATCCATCCTGTTGACCCATCATGAAATAATGGCCAGCCTGTGATGGTCTTTATATGTGGCTGCCGCCAGATAGAGAACATCACATGAGGATATGACAGCTTAATATAACTAACCTAATCCAACAGCGGCCACATGGCCGAGTGGTAACGATTTTCGTGCACCCAGGAAAACCCGGGTTTGTGTCCCAGGTCTGGTACTCCTGAAAAGATTTTTCGGTGTGCTGGGCCCTACACGGCAATCCCCGTCCTTCACCATCCGACCTCCTCCACGGGTGTGGATGCAGCCTATGGGTGAAACTGGCCCCACCCCTTAGTAATAGGGCGTAATAATACGAAAAAATCTAACTTTAACATTAATACCTCGGATGGAAAGTGAAGTAGTTTTTTAATGTATAGTTTTTATAAAGTTTTTCATTAGGTGAGTACGCGACGTGATATTACCATACGCATATCTATTAGGTCAGCTGTCAGTGGTGGATGAGGTTCAATGAGCCAAACTCGGATTACCCGTGAAAAACAGGCGATTGAGACCCGGAACTGAACTTGAATGTGGTAAGCGACCATCCGACCAGGAAAGCTTAGTAAATCAAAAATGATAGCAAGGAAGATCCTGCCACGTGTGAATGAGCCGCGAGTGTGTTTTGAAAGAGGAAGATAGGAAATCACTATTATAAGGATGGTCATATAGCTAAATATTCATTTAACACCTATAGATTAAATTCAGTTATTGGATTCTACACCAACAAATCATTTTCAAGAGAGGTCTGGGTCTGGGTCTTTGAACCTATTCTTTAACTGAAGGCCTACTCCTTCAAATGTGATGATTGTCTGTGGTGGCTACTGGAATGATAGCGTAAAACTATATATAATTATATGATTGTAAGCCATGTAAAAAGAAATAATTTTCGTACTATCTTAAATTGTTTTAAAATAATAAATTTCTAGTTTTGATTTATTTCTAATTATTTAATTTTAAAAACTTTACCTTTTATCAGTATTATTAATAAGCTGGCATACGTCTTTGATATATTCCATGCTATCTCTATCCATTTCAACATTATTCCAATATTTTGGATAGCCAAGATGTTCGTTCAAAAATTTAAACATTTTTTCCCATTTAAACTATAGTATTTTTATAGATTTATATAAAAAATAAAATTTTAAACATTTTAAAGATATATTTACAGTGGAAATATAAATTCATGTTTTACCTCTGGACATTCGGACTGTATCTGCGAAATATGCAAAGTTACAGATTCGTCATCTTTTTCTATTCTTTGAATCTATATTAAAACGTAAAAAAGATTCTTCTTCGATTACATAAATTATGAAAATTTATGGAAAGTTAAACGTCTCTAAATACATACTTCACCCAAAGATGTTTCAAATTGTATAATTTCTTCTATGTAATTTATAGAATCTTCCAAAGAAATGCCTAGTTTCATAAACACATAATTCATTAAGTTCATGTAGTCATCTTTCATGTATGAATATCCATTTTCACTGAGTGTAACTCCTCCAATTTCAATCTGATAAATCGATTGAAAAGCTTAACTATATATATCCATATAACAATTTTATTTATATTGTTATCAGTGTCTTAATTATAAAATAAAAAACTACTAATGGAATTTACATTTATTTTCCAAATAATTAAAACTTTTAAAATCTTTAGCATAAATATTTTTCTTATTGTAAAGACTCCCAAATATATAAGAAAATCTCCATCAATATGAGTAGTATAAAAGCAACTAATTATATCGATAATCCATGATCATATTATCAATATGAGTTCTTCATTTATGGTTTGAATAGTATAAAAGCAACTAATTATATCGATAATCCATGATCATATTATCAATATGAGTTCTTAATATGAAAAATTTTGGCCGTAAAATTGTATAGCTCTATAATCAATGATCACGAATACAAAGTGAACTGTTCTTAGAATAGGCTATAAATAATTTAAGCTATTCTGAATTTTATTTTAGCGTGCTTTGTGTTTTAAAATCTTTTATGTGAGTTATCAAGTAAAATCATCAATTTTATTAAGAATTTCTCTGTCTATATCTAAGAGTTCTTCAGAAACTGATGTCGTTCGATAAAATTTTGTTAGAATTTCTCATAGAGATGGAACGGTAACATAGAAATAAAGATTAAAACTTTTAGATAGAAGAAAAGAGAAGACTTTTGTAATATTTTGAAGATTATTTCTAAGCTTATAATAGTAATTTATAGGAAGTATAATTTAAAAAATATGGAAAATATCACTCTCTCATATTAAAGACTAATTTCATTATATATGTAATTTCCATATACCTGTATATGTATTCTGTTCGTGACACTGTTTGATTATTTACATAATATGTCGATAAATATTTTACTTTATTGAAATATTATTTAAGATAATTTTATGAATAAGTTAAATTAATTTTTTTATTAATTTATAAATAATGAAAAATATTTACATTAAAACTGGCATTTTCTGGATCATAAAATATTTTAAACAACACGTTGGTGCTTTCATAAATAAATGATAGACCTGCTGCGTATTCTATTGTAGACGGCATGTTGTCTGCTTCAGAAATTGGCCAGGTATTAAGCCTAGAGACTTGTAAAAAATCTTCCAATACTTCTTCAACACTACTAGCTGCAAAATTTAAGAATTTAGTGTTTCATATTTTATTCTATTTTTTAGTGACAAATAACATATCGAATTCAAATTACTCACGCTGATTTAAACATGACTGATAATATTTTTTCACTTTTTTTACAAATGAAGGATGATCAGGATCATTTGGGTTTTCTAATTCCTCTAGATTAAAACTTAAAATTTTTAATCTTTCCATTCATTTTTTAATAATAAACAATATAATATATACTGTGCTGTAATTAATTACCTTTGGCTACATATATCATGTAATCTTTTAAATCCTGCCAAGGATCTATCGAATGTGTATAAATACTTTCATATTTTTTATATGATCCACAAGAAAATTTGTAAAAATCTTGACAAGGATCAACTGAAAAATCCATCTTGGTAAGGATGGATCCAGCTGAAATTTAAAAGACACTGTATGAATTAAACACCAATTAAAGGACGCTAATAAAAAGATAATTTTTTATTATAGATCTTTTAAATTCGGACGGAATACTCCGTTAATATGGTCACTTCGATATCCCATTTTTAACCTATAGATACAATCTTTTAACAAATCGGACACTGAAACTTTTGAAATATCACTTGATATATCTCGAATTGATAAGTGTTTTCAATAAAATTTATTTAAAATGTTAGGAAATTGTATAGAACATACATGATCAATATATGAAGTGTATTTTAACTTCAACCTTACAAAAATAGCGGATGTTTGAGTTTTGAAGTTTCTCCTTACAGCTATTTAATCAGATAAATAAATTTTTATGCCATTGAAGAAGGAGATATACATGTTGAGATGGGTTTATAGTGATGTATTTTGATCCCATATCTTTAATCATTATTAAAAGTATATACTTTGATCAATTCTTTTCAGATTTGTTGTTTCCGACATTTTTATAATTTTTTTTATCAAATAGCGCTAGTAGTAATTTTAATTTTATAAATTAAAAAATATTTTAAAAAAGATAATAACAGTTTTTCAGTATTGGAATAAATTTGCAAAAGACACTAACTACTGTTACCAAATCTTACTCAGTTAAACAGAAACTTATTATTTTTCTACATCATTATAATAGCAGCATAATTATAATCAAACCAAATATGACAGCTTCATGTTTAGCAGGTTTACACTCTATGCATATTAATTATTTTGTATATTTTTAAATTTTCATTTTTATTGAATATATTAATTTTCTATTAATCAATTTAATCTTGGCTATTTTTCAAATATCGATAGTGTATATATATAATGATATTTAAAATTGTCAGGGAAATACTATTATGTGATAATTAAATTATTATATTTTAATTTATCGGAAAGAATATAATTTTATCGATGAAATAAAATTATGAATAAGAATCTGTTCTTACCTAAATATTTGCATTGTGGTGTCTCACAAATTTCTTCAGATTTGTTGACTATTAAATCTGGACTAATTATGCTGGAGGTATCTTGATCTATTATAATAATTAATGTAAAATTTCAAAATATGTTGAAATTAATATGATATATTATTTTTATAAATAAAAATTATTACTTCCTGATAAAATTTTATACAATTGCTTATTTATTAATTGTTACTTACCTTGTTTGCTTATTAGAATTCCAACCACAGTGGAGAAATTAATCAAAATTATCAAACAAAACAAAATCAGGCCACATTCCATCCATGTTCTCTTCTTCCAAATTAAACATTTTCTATTAAAAAATTATTATTCTCTAAGTTATTTATTCGAGAAGATTACATTGATTCATGCAATATGTTATTAATAATTTTGTTTCTTTAAGAATGACTTTTTTATCTTATTTCTCTCAAAATGAATGATACGTCATATAATGGATAAATATAGGCTACATCCGAAACAGTAGATAAAATTAAAATTACTGAATTTTGATATTACAAATACTGTAAGAGAAAAATTTATGAGAATGAAATTTAGATATAACGAACATGTAAAAATGAAAATGTTGAAGAAAAGATAATGGTTGAAGTAATTAAATTCAATGGTGATTAAAGTGATTAGGTGATGAAAAATATGTGGCTTAAATGATTACTTCAAAACTTGAATTTTATAGGCATTCAATAAGAGTTTCTAAAATTCCGTATTAATAGAAATAATGAATAAAGATTTATATACAATGACATCCATAGAAGTACGGAATATTAAAGTACTAGGACGTAAATCGATAATAGCAATACATTAAAATTCTATGCATTTATGAAATATTTCTCAGAGTACTTCGTACTCAGGTAGAAACTATGTTAGGAATCCTATAAAGTAAAAATGTAAACATTTACTTAACAATAGTTTTTGACACATTGAGGAATTTTTAATTAAAATATCAGACATGAATTTATATAAGATTTTATTTAAAATATAATAAATTTATAGTAATGTTCGAAAAATTTAACATCGAATATTACGCAAAATAGTACTAATATGTATATGAAAATTTTTCCGTAAAGAATGTTCTTATAGGACTACTAAATTCGATGATAGAACAATTTTTATTTCGAAAAGTTTAGCAGTAAAAACTAATTAATTATTCATTTAAGTTATAATTAATATTTTTCTCATCGAATATTGCGCAAAATATCAGGAACAAATGGATAAAAATTTTTCGGTAAAAGCGCCTCTTATAGAACTATTTTATTCTAAACTGAAAATAGGATGGTTTCACAAGTCCTTGACCGATTAAGGGAAATTTTCAATTTGCGAATTTTTAATTGATAGATTTTTTTTTATCAAAATGCTCAAATAAAAAAATTATAATTACACTTTGAAATGTTCCCTGTCCAGCAAATATATATTTAAGCTAATTCGGATTATCCAGCCTAAAAAAATAATTGGAAAAAACTCTGAAAGTAACCAATAGTTGACCGCAAGGCACCAACAAACGACCAATTCGAAACCATTAGTTGACCAGTTTTTTATTTCATTTGAAATCTTGAATGAAAGAAATACAAAACAAAAATGTTTCATATCGAATTTCATAAGAAAGCCTATAGCACAAAAGAGTTGAACAAAATTTATCGTTTGCATGAAAATATTAAAAGATCTTCCACACCGAAATATTGCGGATCTCCGTGGAAGATGTCGTGCGCCGCATGCAGTTCTTAGAACATCTGAATGGTGATCATATTGAACCTCATATGTAAGTAACAATAAATATTGGCAAGTATTGTTCAGAAACTTGATGTTACTGTCTCA
Source organism: Olivierus martensii (assembly GCA_000484575.1). NCBI lineage: Eukaryota > Metazoa > Arthropoda > Arachnida > Scorpiones > Buthidae > Olivierus > Olivierus martensii. The sequence continues at coordinate 12,607 of AYEL01072586.1, forward strand.
TTTGGCGATTACACGTTCCTTAATCACACATTCTACACTTCTGCAGTACTACAATTTCCCTATTGACGACTTTTAGTACTAAATTTGTTTTCGTTTGAAATCGAAACCGCATGTTCCACTATGTACGTCACTAAATTTTGTTACATTTCGTCCAATATATGATGCGCTAGAGAGTTTTGAACACCTCAAATTATTTTATGGCTACCCGGTATTTTATGTGCGGCCCGAGACTGTTTTCATTTTCTTCAAATGTGATCCAAGGAAGCGAAAAGGTTGGACACCATTGCTCTATATGAACGAAAGTTTCCTGTATTCAGCACTACTGTTATGAATATTATAATTTATACGTATTAATCTTAAAGAAAAAGGGAAGTTTTCTTTCCAGACACATATGTTGGAGAAAATGGGAAAAACAATAATACAAAAACAGTATACCACCGTGTAACATGGGTTCATACAATACGGTTTCCTATAAATCGACAAAAATGTCAAGACACATATGTTGGAGAAAATGGGAAAAACAATAATACAAATTACAGTATACCACCGTGTAACATGGGTTCATACAATACGGTTTCCTATAAATCGACAAAAAAAAGCAATGCTCATATAACGCAGTAATTAGATAAATTTGATATTTTCACACTCTAGTTGGCACTATCACATGAATTTTTTTCGATTTAATTTTATTCATAAATTAAGTACTGTATTTGATTAGAAAAATTAAAATTAATATTAAAAATCTATATATAAATTGAAAATATTAAAAATATAATAATAATATGTTATTCTTATAGTTATCTGATAAAAACTTGACCTCCAGAGGACGTGCTATTTACATTTCGTATAAAGTTACTCTTGATTCCTATAGAGTATAGACTTTGCCGACAATGGATGTCTTTCATTGGTTAACTGCATGTTAAGTGGATTCCAGACGTCATGTTTCAGACATTATCGAGGAGCTAAGCTTGGAGCTAAATTGAGTCTAGCTACATGTGGCGACCGATAGTAATTTTTCAATTATCTATATATGTAGTTATCTCGATCATTTTTTAATTCGAATATACCTGATTGTGCGGCTTTTGGTTGTACTTATAGAAATGGTCCGTTTTTTATATTTCCGAGTGAAAACTTTCCAGGTTTCCATGACATTGGCAAACATCTAATTGAACAACATTGTAGAACAAGAATTTATTTCGTTATCAGAAAAATAAAAGCCCAATTGAAAGAAAAAAAACGGAAACATAAAATGTGGAAGCCGAAAAAGGTAATGAAAAATGCTATCTCAAGTTACTAAGTTTTTTTATTTATGAAATGTCCGAATTATTTATTAATAATTGTTTTATATATTATTTATGTATTAAAATGCTCAAGTTACTTTTAATAATTTTAAAACAAATTAGTACTTTATTCTATACATTAAATACACAGATTATTTTTAAAACTTGCCTAAGCAACTTGTGGAAACAAAATATTATTTAAATGATTTATAAAGTGTAATTTCTAGCATAAAATTTGGCAGTCTATATTTCCTTAGCACTAACGGTATAATTATATTTTTCCCTACCATATCTAAATATCAGTAAGTTATAAAACAGACGGTATTTCCAATTTTTTATCCGGCGTTTTTTTAAGGCAGAACAATAATAAATAATTCTGAGTAACCAGAATGATTGCTACCTTCTCATAAGTTTTAATTATGTATAATATAACAGAAAAAGGGGATTCTATTTTGAATCGGTACCTATATCTAAGCTTCGTTTTAGACATGATGTCTCAAACATGGCGGCACTCAAAGTCGTGTTCGTATTTCTCTTCAGGAGCATTGAGTGACTTTAGTTTCGTAGTTCGCCATTTTAATTTTTCTGTTAGTAGCAGACGAAGAAAAGTCTGTTACTAGCTCATTAATATTAAATTATGAAGTCAAACACTTGTTTGACATGCTGTGTTTATGAACTTTTACCATTTATTTATTGCAATTAATAATTAATATTTTTTGATATTTGATTCAAGTATAATTTTTGTAGTTAGTAAATTGCGGATTTATATAACTCTAAACATATTCCAAGCATTATACTAGGTAACCGTATATAGATAAAATCGAGAAACGAAGAATATTTAAAACAGTAACTCTACTACCATTTAACTGTAAACAAAGTTTTATATGCATATCATTTTCATTTTAAAAAAATCTGGAATTGAACCCGGATCTTCTGGATGATAAGATAAATTCTTACATTGCGGCTATCCAACCAACTTACAAACTGAATTAGAGAAAATTAAAGTAAAACATCAAAAGAATATTTGTAGAAATAATAAAAAATATTACCAGAAAATTAATGAGTTAATTAGCAGAATAAAAAATATTTATAAAACTCGCTTTTTTAATATTTATTATAACGTTTCATAATTTACTAAACAGGAACTATCTGATCGTCTATTTACACAGTAGATTAATTTTATAAAGTACCATGCAAATGAAAATCATGAAATTTGAAACTAACATTTCTATAAAAAAATAAGGAAATATTTTCCGTAACATTCAAATAGTTTATGTTTTTTTTATTTACACGATACATTTGCAAAACCAATGTAACATAAAAGAGTAAATACCTTTGATTTATACACCTTGATTTATACATCAAGGTGTATAAATCGAAGGTGAAGTGTATTATTGATAAATTGTTCATTCTAAACGCTAAAACTTGATTTCTTATGTTAATTTATATCTTTTATGTAATGAATAAAATATCTATATATTGTATATTCTGTTTATTAAGTTACATCCTATATGTCAGATATATAAAACTATACAATATATATTTAATATTTCTATGAAATATATACAGTTTTATATATCTGATATATGGATATATTATAATATTTATATCGAACTAATTTATAAACCTATCTTCGACAGAGATACATGAGCAGGTTGATGATATATCTGTTCAAGCGACGCAAATATTTGTAGCAACATGATCGCTGAATTTTTTAACAAATGACACTATTTCAATCTGTTAATTATTAAGTAAGCGAATTGTGGCTTTGCCATAGACCAGAAGCGTGTTCAATATACCAGCTTATTCATTCAGCCGGCTTAAGACTTTTAACTCCGCCTACTCAGCAACTAACGTAGCCTATGCCAGTATATTGAACGACATTGTTCGATTCAAATAAAAAATGTAATTAATTAATTTTTAATTTACTATTGTATATAGTTTAGATAATAATACTGATATGGCGAAAGTGTTGATGGCTTTCACTGTGTTTCTTCCATTCAGATGTATTTTGAGAATGTTATTTAATCTATTGGTGTATAGTTTTGACAATGTTTGTTTACTTTTCTTCTGTTCTGTGAGTCTGGCTTGCTGGAATCCCAAATACTTATACACCTCATCCTCTTCCATGGATTCGATAGTGTTTTCATTTTCGAGAGTGAAGCCTCCTTTCTTTAGGACTCTTTTCAATGTGGAGTGTTTTGCATTTGTCTAGGCCAAACTCCATGATATGTCTTTTGAAAATGTGTGTATGTGATTTGTAACAGCTGTTGTAATTGTGTTTGTATTGAGGCGTAGAGTTTGATGTCGTCCATGTAAAAGAGATGTGAGTGTGTGTAGTGTGTTGTTCGGTTTTGTTTATGTCGTAATCATAGCTCGATGTGTTCAGTTTGTTGGAGAGTGAATTTAGGACAAGGCAGAACCAGAATGGGCTCAAGGAATCATCCTGAAAAATACCACATCTAATGTGTATGGGTTCTGTGGCTAAGTGATTTTTATTTATGATAACATATAGTATTGTTCTCCAGTGTCACATTATGTTTTGTAGGAATGTGATGTGTGTGGTTTTGATTTTATAGAGTTGCAGTGTCTGTATGAGCCATGAATGTGGTATGCTATTGAATGCCTTTTTGTAATATATATAAGCTGCGCGTGTAAGTGTCTGTGTTGTTTGTGTACTTGTTTTAGTATTGTTGTGTTGATGATCAGCTGCTCTTTGCACCCCATGTGACTTCTACGGCAGCCTTTCTGTTGTTCTGTGAGAATGTTGTTTTCTTCGATGTGTGCATATATTTTGTTGGTGATACATGAGATTAAAATTGTGTATAGTGTTGGTAAACAAGTGATTGGTCTGTATTGTGATGGGTTTCCGGTGTTTGTGCTCTTGGGTTTCATGAAAGTGATGCCCCCTGTAAGAAAGGGAGATGTATCTTTTGGTTCGTGTATGAGTTGTTTGGCTAGTGAGTCGTGAAGATAGGTAAAATGCTTGTACCAGAAATTCTGGATGCCATCTACACCAGGGGTTTTCCAGTTGTGTTTGCAAGTTCTTCAGCAATAGTGGTGGTAAAGGGCATTTCAGGTACGTTTAGTGTGCTTGTCTCCTCTTCTGCGATCCAGCTGGCTTTCTGGTTGTGTGTAACTGGGACTGCCCACAGAGCAGACCAGAAGCTAGTGAGTGATTGTTGTGTTGGTATTTCACTGTTTTGTGTTTATGTTTCTGTAGAATATCTTTTCGTTGTTTGTGAATAATGTGTTGTCTTGTATCGTTTCAAGTGTTGTGATTTTGCTGCAAGTTTCTGTTTCAGTGTCTCTTTGTATTCTTTAATGTGTGTGTTGTGGTTTGTGAGTGTTTGTTTGCGTGTTTGTGTGTTTGTTTTAAGTTTTCTGAAAATCTTTCTAATAGATTTCATAAGTTTTGTGGATGTGTTGTTTTTTTAGTATTGAGTGAATCTACCTAGTTCTGTTCTGATTTCAATTATTTGTTTTTCGAGTCATTTTTGCCAGGCAGGTTTTAAGTGGTGTTGTTTGTTTGTGCCCAGTTTAATTTGGGAGTGTTTTAAGACCTAGGTGTGTAGTGACAGTGACAGCAGCTGAATAAATGTGTGCGTGTATTTCTATGAGTGTTATTTCAGCATTAATAAGTTTTGGCAGAATGTGTGTGTTCATACAATGTAGTGTATTGTTTGACTGTTGTGAGTTGTGGAGTTTAGGAATGTGTGGGATGCATAACTGTGAATTTGGTCAATGTTTCCTGGAGTGCATCAGTGAGTTTGTTTATTTGGTCCGCATCAGTGTTGTTAATGGGCAGTGTGTTGTCGTCAATGGATGTTATATCTAGTGTCTGTTCCACTTCGTGTTCCATTTGTGCATGTGAATCAGTTTCATGTTGTGATATTTGTTGTGCTACCTGTTCTATAACTGTGATGTTTGGTTATGTGCTTGTAAATTTGTCATAGAGTTCCCTTCTGTACCCTGTAACGTCGGTTTCTAATTTTGTAATTGTGTAGTATGTACGCGTGATGAATTCGTTCATGTCTGTTGTCCATTTCATGCGTTGGCATGGTTTTCCAGCCTTGGTGATCTCTGGTTGAGTTTCCAGGGAAACACTTTTGTTGGTTGGGCTCTGATGTGGTGACCTGTTTCCTACTGTGAGTATGTGCATTGCAATGCCATAGCCAGGCTTGGGTTGGTGCTACTTCCACCACCAGTGGCCAAGGGAGTATAGTAAACTTTCCAAATGGGAGCCTCTGTCTAGTTCAGACGCGGACCTTGTTAACTTGGGCGACGTCCGAGCTGGTATGCTTTCGTGTTCTGCTTTGTATCTTTGCATACTAATAAAACACCACCAAGGTAAGAACACCTGCTAGCATTTAGTTGAGCATAATGGAGCCTCCTAGCCCAGGGTGATCCTACTAGAAAGATTTTTGACTTGCCCACGAACACCCCTCCACCACTTTGAGGCAGCTTAACAGGATTCAGGAGGGGTTATTATTATTATAACATTAAATTTATATTTTTGATTAATTAACATTATTCATGGTTTATGCTATATTTTTCAGTCAACCTAACATCAATAACTTATGTTATGGGTGCTTTATAGTTTTTGTTTAAACAGTTTTTATTGGTCATGTCATTTAGGATCAATATTTAAATTTTGTTGGTATCTGGTGTTCTGCTCTATCTACAGAGAGATATTATATAATAATCAGGATCTTTACCTTCAATAAAGTATTACTTTATATAATTTGGAATTATTTAAACATTAATTGAGTTTTATTATATATTTTATTTTATAATTTACTTACATTATTTTTAAAAAATTTAAATATTTATTCTTTAATATTGGGAACAGCTACTACTATAAAAATCATTTACAATTAATTAGTAGAAAAGGGGACAAAATGAGAATTTTAAATAATAATGAGGTGGACATATATCATTATATTTTAGCAAAAATGTTTCATAAGAAAACCTTTCAGAAATTAATGAAGATTTATTAAATTGAGCAATTGAAAAATTTCAAAGATAGGAAAGTAAAACTTAAAGCATAAAAGGCTGCAAGAAAATTTAAGATTATAAACATTGTTATATACAACGTTTATAATCTTACAATTTGGCCATATATAAATTTAACTCGCGAGCCACATGTGGTTCTTTGGTACCTTCAGTGTGGCTCCATACCATGAAAGTCAATAGTTAATTAAAAAAATAATATATTTGCTCTAAATAAAAATATTACACATAGTTACTTAATATATTGTAAAAAGTATTATTCATCTATACAAAATAAGTGTGTGTAAAATACAGGAATACCTCGATTATCGCGGTTATTGTTGCCATGAAAAATAATGCAATAATCAAATCCGCGATAATCGGGATGGATAAAGCATGTAAAATGGGTGATCGTTGCCAAGGATTTTTCAAATCTATTGATTAAATTTTATATGAGGTAAAAAAGAAATCTGTTAAACAGTGCTAATCTTTTAAGCTGATCATTACATTTCTTCTTAATAGCTGTAGACTTGATATCATCCTTGTTTCTTTTAGCATTTATTGTAGAGATAAATAAGAAGAGAAATAAATATCCACATGCAGATTCTCCTCTAGAGATCCCGGCACCCCGATGCAGCTTCCTTGTAACATCTACTCAGCATCTTTACAATATTGAGAAAATGATAATTTTGTCGCCCTCCTCCTTAAAGCCCCCCGATACGGTGCATCGTTTGCTTACCTGGGTTTAAGCTGGCCTTGTCCACATTTACTTTAGGCAATGGCAGACAGTTACTGATGAGCAGTGAGTAAGCGCCCTCAAATAAAAACGAAGTGCTTTAAGAGAGCTACTTGGAGGGTAAATGTAATTCTGGTTACATATGTAGTGGGCTATATCTCGAAACTGCGATAATTCGAATTTGGATTGCAATAATTGGAATTTTGGTATCAAATTATAAACCACCATAATTCGAAAATCGCGATAATCGAGGTATTCCTGTATATAATAATTTTTGAAACCACTATTATTAAGATTACCCGAAAAACTGACGTGGCTCTCGTTGACCAGAAAAACTGATTGCAGCTCTTAACTATTTGAGATTCTCCTATATGGCTTGTAGTGACACAAAGCTTAGCCACCCGTTATATACTATCCAGAAAATTTCAGAACAGTATATTATAAATCTTTTATTTAAAACAACAAAAAAAAATACTTTTAATACATGCAATTCTTGACAAAAAATTCTTATAGTATAATAAAAATTCAATAAACTTTCTTTTCCTTTGGAAAATATGCTAATGATCAAAAATTTAATCTGTACAAATGGTAAATTTATTATTTGTTTTAGAGATTAAAATTTAATAGCTAAATTTGTACAGTTAGATTGAAATCATTTTATAAGAAAATGACATTTATCATTGAAACTGTTAAATCAATTTAGCATGAAAGCTTAAAACTAAATTATATCTACAATGTATATAATCACATAGTTTTTCTTCCCTAAAATCACAGTTAAAAAATGTTTAATCTTCATTTAATAATACATCCTGTCAAAGTTCCATGCACCTTAAGAGGCAACACCTTAGTTTGGAAACCATAGTATTAATAGATTAATATTGTTTACTTGATATAAATATAGCTGCATATTGTGGTAAATTTTCTCCTATATGTTGGTATATGTATTCATATACAGTTATACAAACATATAATTATTTGAACTTTCATGTAAAGCACTAAATTATCAAATTCATAAATTTTTTTAAAATTGACAAGAAATCTAATTTCAGCATTTACTTTCAGGATTATTTTGAAAGAAAGAAGGCCATTACTGAAGGAAAAAAGAAAATGGCTACTATCGAAGAAAGTGATGAAGAAAGCTAGTTTGAAAGATTTTAATAGAGCAGTAATTTTTTAGTGTGATATAATTTTTGTATTCCTGTATTTGTATTTTATGCATTTTTCACCAGTGCTGTAATTTTGTTGTTAATTTGTTAATGAAAATTATTTTAGGAAGGTTAAATACCTTGAAAAATGCATAAATTACATCAATCTGACAACTGTACAAAGAATAAACATTTTCTATGTATATGTAGTTCAAAATTTTAATTTTGTATTTAATATAATTATCATATGTCCAAATACCATTAATGTATCAATAGATTCACTGTTAAATAAATGAATTTTATATATTCAAGTATATAAAGTAGGTGGTATATAAATATTTACTATTATTATTGACAATAAAACAAAATTGTTTTTCAAAGAAATATTAAAGATTATTGTTTTTCATTTGTCATATTTGATGCTCAAAACTAGAGGAAATTATGCTTCAGATATAAATAGAATGTAATATTTTTATGCAAAGGCTATAAACTGAATTCAGTTTATATGACTATATGTCATATAAACTGAATGTTATCAAATCATTTGTGATTTCTTTTATACTAAAAGGCATTTTTATTAATAACAACTAAAAGACGCCTAGAAATTACACAGTTCAGTATTTATCAACAACATTTTTGCAAATTTGCTGTGTTGTCATTTAGAACTAAAGTATTTTCCAGTTGAAAATTATTCCTTGGCTATTAGAAGATATAGCAAATGTGTGTATTGTAACACTCTTTGCACTATGTCAGGAAATCATTATACAAAAATAGTACTTAATGAAGGATGAAAAAAATCTCTCATTATTGTATTGGCTCATTAATTTGTTAAATTTTTATATTTTTTTTATTCAATGAATAAAAAAAAATACATCAAAAAGATAAAATTATTACAATGATTAGTGATTTTAGAATTTTAACAATGAATTTCAGTTATGAACATGCCATTTAATTTCTAAAAACTCATGAATTTTAAACATTATGATAGCAAAAAATTTCAGAAACAAAAACTGTATAATCTTGCATTACATATATCAAAAATTTTGCTTTATAATCAACTTTTTATTCAAATCTCAAACCTGAAACTTCTAATTGGTCCAATTATGGCATATTTTACACAATGCAATAAATTAAATTGATAACTAGATCTAAATTAAGTTAGTTGGGACTTTAAGATTTGATTAAAAAAAAAAGTTATATCTTTGCAGTAAATTCAAGTGTGTGTCCTATAAGTTCCACATCAAATATCTTAAAAAGTGTACTGTATTATGTGCTGCTGTCATTGCCACCACACCCAATGAGGATGCTCCAGGCAAATAATTCTTATCCATCCCATTGCACTCCATGTGCTGCAAGATTTATTAGGAAAAAAATTTTATTAGTAAAATTTGCAGGAATCATGCTTATCATCTCTGTCAAAGTAGAAATACTACAATTTTCCAATGGATTATAATAATAATAATGTAGCCTAATGCACAAAGGTGCAAGGTATGAAAGATACCATTAGTCAACTGTGTCCAGCACAGTAAGTCTCTATATAAGAATAACTAGAAGATGCCTAGAAGAATGTATAAGTACTAGTACAAGGTAAAAAACAAAAGAAAATCTGGGTCTCACAAGTGGCCTACTTCAGAGACTTCTGTTAAATGGGATGATGGTAAAATTGACTCACTGCATTCTAACAAGTAGAGATCTAACTTTTGTCAGGTCTGCAACTAGTGTTTATGGGCGAGAATTCCTTCCCGCCCATTCCCGGGAATTTTTTTGTTTTCTTGTTCCCGAATCCCAACAAACTTTTCTCAGGAAATCAGGAAAATTGGCTCCTAGAACCCAATAATCCCTACAATGGGAAATAAAAGTATTATTAACAATATATCTTTTAGAAATTTTTCTTATTTATTGCTATCTAAAGTTACATTGTGTTACAATATTGCATCCCGCTAGAAATTCATGCACGAAACCAGAATCAAATAGCATATAACTAGCTAATTTTAGCTCTTGTAAATCCAGCATATTTGAACGCAATGGTCGCGTGCTATGCTTCTACTCTGGAGAATCAAGGCTCAATTCACGAGATTCACATTTACAAATTTTTCACAAGCGATCTGGGCCTGCTTGTTGAACCTCATTCTCCATCTGATGGCTGACCTCACCAGGGAACAGGCATCCTATGGTGGACAATGAAATATTCCATCGCAAAGTACACCCCGGGGATTTAGATTTAGCTCAGTTAAGCCACCATATTGCATATGGAATATTCTCTATCTGGCGGCAGCCACTTTTAGAGCCCATCACAGGCTAGCCAACACTTGATAATATCCATGATGGGGTCAACTGAAGAGTTGAAGAATGCGGCTCAACGGGACGGGCTCGGACTCCTGGAAAACTGAAGGTGCGAAATCCAGAATTAAACCTGGTTTTCCAGAGTGATAACTACTTTTATCACTCAGCTATTGCCTCACCGGGTGGAAAGTGATGTTAAATTATATAGAAAAAGTCTCTGTGGAGTGATCAGTTAGATTATAGAGATGAGGATCAACCAAGGACATTTTTCGGATCAATAGACTTAATCCGAATTCAAAATAAATTTTTCACAAAGGGTCTGATTTTATTCCAGTCTTCTGAGAGATAAGCTGGAACATTTCTACGTTGCCAATATGATAAAAATAAGGAGATCAAGTTGCCAGTTTCTAAACATTCATAATGGGGAAAGGAATCGATCCCGGATTATTCTAATAAATAGTTGAAATAGGCCAGAGTATTATTTATTGCGTTTAATGTTTTTTCTTTATCTTAAGTAAGATGAAGAAAAAAGTGATAAAAATAGCAGAGGCATTCCAGAAACAACCACAGGTCAGTCTCACTGTATTTAATCATAGTGATGTTTTAATTTTATGTCAGGATATTTACATGAAATGTTTAATTATTATTAACGCGCTAGTACTTTAAATGGTCATTACTAAAATTAAATTAATATTCTAGTACACAGTATTTTATTATATTGTTTTATCTTTATGTCGACCGCGTGATAAATAGTCGCATATCACAATTGGAGAATTCAGATTCAATTCCAGATTCACACTTCGAAGTTTTTTAGGACGGGACTGAGACCGTACTTTGAATTTCATCCTTACGGTTGCCAGCTTGTGATGAGTTGAGAAATGGCCGCCAAACATATTCCTTATTAAATTTAGCGGTGTAATTATTTACAATTAATCTAACATCAGGGCCCGCTCTAACATTTATGACGCCTTGGACAAAAAAGTGAAATTCCGCCCGTTAAGCATATACTTTTTAAAAATATATAAAGGCGGAGTGGGGTAAGGGCATAGTTGGAGGAAGTGCATTATCGGGCTTTCTTTTAAGCGAAATTTTGCTATTTGATATTGTAGTAATCTACTACAAGTAAATATCAACTTATCGACATAGATAACGTACGATGAATGATGCGATTCCAGTATTTACATCGACCTTTACAAAAATTTCGCGTCCGAACAACGCACACAACTTTGACAGTATCTTAAAAGTGCAATAATTCTTAAGATAACTTCACATTAGGAGTTATTTTTTGGCGAGTATGAAGAATATTGATTAAAATTTATATTAAATAAACAATATTTCTTGACATTTCAAAATTTATTGAGAAAAATTCTGGTAAGCTCTTGCCCCTAAATATTGTTACCCAAGGGTAATCGCGTATTAGGCTGCTTTGGCCTCATAACACGTTCAATTTTATTTTTTCCTGTTCTACAGTTTAATTTGTTTTTATTAACTTCTTTTTCTAAAATATAATATGGTTCGCAGTTACGTCAGAAAAACCAACAGGGGCGAGATAATTCAAAAGAAATGAACGAAATGTGAACGTTGTCGAGATGATGATTGATAAGTGCAAAGACATCAATTAAAATTTTCGTATAAACCATTTTTATTTGATAAAAAACATTTTATCATATTAAATAACAAAATGTGTACTGTATTTTGTTACTTTGAACAAAAATAAAAAGTGATGTAAAATAAATAATGTGAGATGAGGTATAGTGAAATAAAGCAAAAATATAAAGTGATATAAGTATACAGTACAAGTTATTAAACAACTTCTGTACTTACATCACTTTATATTTTTGATTTATTTCACTATGCCGCCTCTTACATTTCAGAGTTCAATCCTTGTTTCTTCAACAAAGGATAACTCTAAAACGAAATAACCAATCTTAGTGCGGTAAAAAGCATTTTATAGCATATTTGTACATAATTCTGCTCTTTCCAAGTAGGGTGTGTAAATAAACTTCAAAGCTTTTTTAACTTAAGCACGCTCTTATCCCGTTTCGAGTTAAGTGCAGAGTAGCTGACATTTTGTACGATTTTGTAGCAAATTTAAAATTGAGTCCTAATCCAGTCTGAAGAATCTGGAAATATAGAACCTAGAATCGATTCCGGAACCAGAGGTAAAATATAGAACCCAGAATCGATTCCGGAACCAGAGGTCCTTACCATGTGTCCAGTATGAAATGGCCTGCCACATTTCATGTTGAATCCTGTTATTTTTCCTCATGAACTCACTCTTATCATTTCGTCCTTCATTCTTCATTGACCTCTAAATGATCAAGCTATTGACTTCTTAATGATTAGGTTAATGCTGCCGCTACAGCTACATGAACTTCTGTAACACCTTTGCAAAAAGATCAAAAATGATGTAAATAAATGAATTAAGATGCGAAAATGAGCTGATTCAGTTTCATATAGCCTATAAGAACTTACATCATTCAATATGTATATAGCAATATTTTTCCAATTTAAAATTTCCTTCATCGACTGCTTTTTGTTCATAAGAAAATTATTCTCCACTATTTGTTTTATTTAAAAACAATTTTGCTTCTAAATTAGCTATAACCATACTTTGGTCTTTTAAAATATTAACGTTTCATTTCAATCAACTTTCGCATTTGCCACAAGCAAATATTGCAACGAAGTATCTTCGGAATTTATTTCTTGAGTAATCCGAGTCTTAAAAGTTCTGACATACGAAATATAATGTTCCTTATTGCATAATTCAAATATCGAATAAAAAAATCAATTAACAGGCAACGAAAAATTTTACAAAAGACATTTCCTAAAACTCGTTGAACTTATATCTAATAAATTTATGATGAAAATTATTTGTGTGTAATGCATTTGCTATATAAATTAGTTTGAATTCTAATTATTAAGTTAATTAATATTCTATACACAAAATAATGGAATGAAATATGAATTTCTATAAGGTAAAGCCGGGAGAGATGGCGCGGGGGGAGAGATTGCGCACCCAGGTTATTTCCATTTCTTCCTCTTTCTCCAGAGAGAAAGTAGAAAGGGTGTACATTAGTAACATTATTTACGCCGCTCAGCGAGAGTCCGCGAATAAGCGCGAAAGCTCCGCGAATGACGATTTTGTGGTTACAAATAAATTTTCGCAAATAGTCAAATACGCGAATACGGAATCCGCGAATAACGAGAACTGACTGTATATCCTCATAAATAATAGATCTCCTGTGTATCAATTTCTTCCCTCATGAATCCAAAACAAGAAATACAATAAATAAAATTTTAGTAACAATTAAATCTTGATTTACGAAAGCAAGGGCAGAAAGTAAGTGAGACTTGTAATCAGTCTCCAAAATTTTAAAATAAACAACTTATTTTCAAGCTTTTTATAGGCAAGTTTAATGTAATTGATTTTACTTACATTACAGTTGTTGTTAAGTGGAGACTACGACGGCCAGGTGTAGGAAATTCTCGAGAATTAATATAAGCAAGCTGAGCAACTAATTCTTCCAAATTTGTCTTACTATTACCATCAATTGTAACTTCAGTAAGATCAGAATTACTTTGTAACTCCTAAAAATAATATAATAATAAATATGATAAGTTTTATTGTTAAACCAATTGTTCTATTAAAAAATTTCTGACTATTTTTATATGTAATATGATGAATTATACTGTGTTTGTATTAAATACATTTTTATAAAATAATATGAACAATAGATCTATAGAATCTTTTTCTGAATGTTTGTGAAAATCTTATGAGAGACATATCTTTGTATCATTGCATCCATTTATTTAATCAGATATTTGATGTTCATTTAATAATTTGAAAGCATATAGTTTACAAAACTAAAAAAACTATTTAAATATTATCAATGAAGTATAAATCACTATGTTATATTATCTATGAATTTCTTAAGTTTTTATACTAATTAGAGAAAAAACAGAGTTATTAATATACAGACGAAGCCGGTTATTAGGGAGTCTGATATAAGGGACAAGTGTGTCTTGTCCTGGTGAAAAACCTATATTTTGTGTGTATTTTTCATTGGATATAGTGGATTCGGATATAATGGAAAATTCGGCTATAATGGACATAATTTTTCATTTTTCTGTACTATTCCTTGTAATGACCTACTTTTCATCCTGCTTTAACTCGGCCTGCCATCAGTGTAATTTATTTAAAAATAATAAAAACATCATAAAAGGCCAATTTGTTGCATTTTTCTCTCTCTATTCCCCGAATGCAAAATTTTTTGTCATTATTAATAATTTTAAAAATTAATGAATATAAATTAAATTAAAATTGTAGTTCCTCTAAAAAGACAAAATCTGCAGGTGGCACTGTACCCTAAAAAGAGGGCCACCTAATAATTTGTTATACAAGTTCTTAGAAGTTTTAGAGTTATACTCCAATTTTATGAGATTAAATAACAGGATTTCTGCTCATTTATATGAGCGGTTAATATCTAGTATTAATTATTTCCCATTTTATGTATACCGCAGAAACAAGATCCATAACTGGTAATCGAATAATTACACAACTCAAATAATTGATATTAAAACCGAAATAACAATTCTAGTTGAAAACTCTTCAATGTTTACTTTACCCACCCGACGATGCACCGATTGCGCATTCAGATATAAGGGACAAAAAGTGTAGGTCTCCTCGATTCCCTTATAACTGGCTTCAACTGTATAATATATATATATATAATATGTAAATAATAGTAGAATGATGAATGATTAAATAAATTTCTAAGCCATTTGATTAATTCTGGCATGGTAATAGAATATTCTGTATTATATCAAATATGCTTTTGTGAATTTACATAAGAATATTATAATCACCGTGATCCTATATATAATAAAAAAAAATATGCATATATAAAGTGAAATGTAATTTCTTACCATTCCAGGTTCTAAATGTTCAGTTGGAGGAACTTCTAATCCTTCTTTGCAATGATGTAAACAAGCTAACACATCAGGGCTTTCAGTATGTCCTCGAAGAACAGATAATCCAGCCAAAAAGCCACGGAAATGAAAATCCATTTTGCTCTGTTTTCCTATAAGAGAAATTGACACCAAATTAACATGATTATTGTTAGTGAATTTATGCTAAATGATTACTGTATATTATCAAATATATATAAAATATAAAGAATATTACAGATTATTGACTTTTACATATTATTAATCATGCATAAATTTAGATGAAAAAATTAGCATGAATTTTCAGACTAAAGAATCAGCTTTAAGAAAAATATTTTTTTAATTAAGTAAGGAATTAATTAACAATTGAAAATAACTTTATTCATAATGTTTAATTCTCATTGACTAACAGTATACTCCTAACTCTGTCAAAATTAAGCACTAATTATTGACTAATCACAATATTCTGATAATTTTTATTCAATTTTTCACACAAAATCTATTAAAAATAGCTGATCAGAATTATTTATTTTTCTGTTTTTTTCTGCAATTATAGCATCTAGTTTTTTTGCAACATATACATTGTTTCTTACTTTCTTCAAGACCAGTGCATGCAGAACAACATAAAAGGTAAACAAGAATTGAAAAAAAAAAAAAAAATCTCAATTAGACATCGAATGCTGTCTGCTGATATATGTTTCCCTCTTTTAAAAATTCCAATTGTAGTGTATTCACCTCTCTCATAGTTAAATTGAAAGATACTTGTATAATTATAATTATGAAGGTAAATGGGACCTTAAAAATTGTTTGTTAGGTGAAAATTCATAAACTGGAAACTCATTTCCCATTAATTCCAATGTAATAATTTTAAATCAGTTCTGTATCAGAAAGATATTATTCAATTTCATCTTTCATCTATCTATATATCAATTTCATCTATCAAAAGCATTCTAAAATTATTAATATAAATATAATTATGTTTACTATAATACAATAATTTGTGATAGTTATTATTTATTTAGCCTATTTCTTGCCAATTTGACAGCCTATTAAATATGCCAAATATTGTGGTTTTATTAATTAGTTAAAAATTATAAAATGTTTATCAAATATTGTCTTAAATTTACATAATTCTCAAAAAATTTCATTCTGATAAATCATTTTCAAAAATAAATCCAATTTTTTAGAAGTTAATATTGATTCTTTTAATTTAACTATTAATCAGAATGAAATTTTTCAAAAATAAATCCAATTTTTTAGAAGTTAATATTGATTCTTTTAATTTAACTATTAAAAATTCATTAATTATTGATCGTATTATGGTAATTAATTTAATAAAACTAATAAACATGTAATAATTAATTTATTTAAAGAATTACTTTGGCTAGATTTAGTATATTCCAATAGAATACCAAAATACTGTCATAATTCAAATTTTACATATGGATAAAAAATATATTTGTGGTTCCGCCGGGTCGAAATAAACAGGCGATTAGGCCTAATGCGGTCGTATGTGGCTGTTGCATCGGTTCGAATGAGTGAACGAAATCCTCTGATACAGTGTCAACAACTACATAGTTTAATTAACCAAGGATTTTATTTGAGAGAGAGAGATAATATAATACATATAATTTTGGAGGATAAATACCTTTATCTGTAAACTAATAATGTAAAAGAAATTTCTTTTCTTCTTTTGAACAGTCTTTAGTCCTTTTACAAATTGTCTTTAGTCTCTTATACACAAGTTCTTCTCCTTCTTAAAAAAAAAAAATGTTGAATTCTCTTGATACTGCTAACAACCAGCACTGAATATTGAAAAATTTTGGTAAGACTATGGAGTAGCGGAGCAGAGAGGAAAAATCTTAGCACCAACTTCTTTTTTTTTTGGATAGCACCGCACAGAGAGAAATCTCGACACCGACTATTTTTCTCTCATCTGAAACTTTTGTTTGACATTATCTTTCACCTTTTTCCCGGGAAAGATAATGTCTCATATTTTATTTGTCCTTTTAGATACCTGTGTTTTTAGAATTACGATTCTATTACACTATTGTTTCTGGCTATGTGATACTTCACTTCCCTTCTTTGTTTTAAACAATTTTCAAGTTCTAGACGTTACAACAAAATCAAATAATTATTTAACAAAATTAAATTCTTGACTTTAAAATTTTATCTATTGAGGTCTCCTGGGACCTTACATATTATATTATAGATTTACACATCTATATTAATATTCAATCATTATGTATATTACTGATACTATATAAAGTTATTATATTTTATATAGTTGAAAAAGTTTTTGTAAATTGCAGAAAATAGATTACAGATATAGGAGATCCCAACTTATGATGGGTTCAAAAATATTAGTCATAGTTTGAATCCGTCATATTTCAGATCACGATTTTCTATAGGCACAATGTTATAAACAGAGGTTATGTTCCCCAACCACCAGAACTCAGAATATTCAATATACTTTTAAGTAGTAGTAGTATACAATAATGTTGAATAAATGCTGTTTATTCTTTAAAATGAAGAAATTTTGTATTTTGTGCCTACCAGAACTTTATATAAGTAAAACTATACAAAATATATTGTAAAAACAAAGATGGAATGCTTAAGTTATTGCTGTGTCCAAGTTTCTCGCATCAGCTGCATGATAAAGCAGTTATTTACCACTTTGAAGGATCCAGGTTCAATTCTGGATTTCGCATATCTTTTTCAGGAAGAGCCAGGCCTGATCAGACATAATGAACTCCATTTTTCAAGCTTTTGGCAATCTAACCATAGATGTTAGACAGTCTGTGGCACTCTAAAAGTGATTGTCTGCCAAAAGTATCTGTTAGCTGCTTAATTCAAACTAATCTAATCAAGTTTCTAGCAAATATAAGCAATTATTTTTTAATACTACTTTCCAATCATTGGCTAACTATTACATAATGGTATCTATTCCAGACTCAACTATGAACTGTCCATATCATGATAAAGTTAGTAGGACTTTACAACAGTTGAATCAATGCCATCCATCAAAATAGAACTCAAATTCCACATCTCTATACATTTAGAATAGGGTTGAATGAATCAACCAGATAGTTAAAATTTGAATATAAAACAGGTTCCATCCTGCTGACAACTTGGTCATCTAGTCCCCATTATTGCAAAATCATTGAGGAGGCTGTCATAAGTATGGATTTTTTTCATAAATAATTATCATAAGTATGTATTGTTATAAGTTGTGGGACTCTTGTACTTGTATTATTGATATTTGCCAAGTGTCTGATTCAATAGCGAATCTTCTGATGAACTGTCTTAAGATAAATGGAATAAAATATACAGCATAATAAATTTATATGCAGTATACAAATTTAATATAGTAAATTTAATATGAAAATACAGTGTAAATTGTTTAACATGAAAATGGATAACACAAAAAAATTGGTTAATATGAAACTTTCTCATGATCTCAATTGAAAAGAATGCTTTACCCACTGTATTAAAATATTATTAACAGTATTTTAATACACCCAGTTCTGTTTTTGCATGAATTTTTTACATGATTTTGATTTAACACGAATTTAAAAAATTTCATTCTCTTTTTACATGATTTGTTTTGATTTAACACAATCAACCCAAATTCTTAGAAAAATTTTTTCATATTACAGTGAATGCAAAATTTGCATCACATTATTCACCTCTATGTTGTTGTTTCTGATCCCAATTAAAAAAGAAATTTCTGAGGAATTTCCCCTAAGTATATGTATAACTTCAATAAGGAATTTGTTTTGTCTGCATTTTGAGTTTGATATTTAAAGTGAAAAATAACTTTTTGATGTTTAATGGTATAAAAAATTTAATAAAAGTTAAAATCAAAATCTTGTTATGTGTAACTCACATTATTTTGCATAATTTTTGTGTTTACGAATAAGTAACATGTTATTTTTCTTTTCAAATGATAATTTACTTTTTATAATACTTTTTTTATATACATGTGCAATCTTTATGACAAGCACATAAAAATAATAAGATTCTAATATGATTTTTCATATGGTTTATTGTATTATTTTTGATGATTTTTTTAGATCTGGAACCAATCTTCTATTTTCCTATAAATACAGTATATTTTTTTTAACACAAATTTTTTACAAGTATTCTTCAGGAACATATCTATCATGTAAAAACAGAATTAAATGTACAATGATTAATGGAAATAGATAATTTATAAACATCAGTTAAGACAATATTATTTTCCCTTACTTGATATTTATGAATGATGTTTAAATTAATTTAACAGTCATTTAAATCAACAGTGATACAGAACTCCCCTTCAAGTTAAAATGAACAAGTTATTAGACTTGTCTCACATCATCTGCAGAGAGCTAATTAACTGTA
Source organism: Olivierus martensii (assembly GCA_000484575.1). NCBI lineage: Eukaryota > Metazoa > Arthropoda > Arachnida > Scorpiones > Buthidae > Olivierus > Olivierus martensii. Next base: position 32,379 of record AYEL01072586.1, read on the forward strand.
ACTGCAGATGTTAGCACATCTTCAAAACTGAAACTACAGAAGTTGACAACAGATATAAGTCTTTTGGATTATTTTTTCAATCAATGACATCTTAATTTTAAAAGACAAAAAAAAGGCATATTAGCAAAATGTGGTACATCTTAAAACTAAAAGTGAACTTCTTCAGACTACTGATAAATACAATTGTTTGAAAAGTGAAATTTGTAAAAATTCCAGCATAGTAAATTCTAATATATCAATGATGATAAAGTCAAAATATTATTATAAAAATTTATATTATTGCCACAAATATTAGACAATGTGCCTCACTTCTTAAATGCTTATTCAAAGGAACAATTGTTTGGACATTTTCAATAAATTGGAATATTTGTAGAAACATTAACAAAAAAATTACTGACCTATTCAATTAAAATTAGACTGCAAAAATAAATGATATTTTAATAAAATGTAGTTATGATACTTTCCCAAACACTCATTAGTCTTACTATTGCTAAAATAACAACTACACATAAATAAATTCAATTGCTAAAATAACAACTATAGATAAATAAATTCAACCAAATTTATTTTTAAATTGGTATAATTCTGGAAAAGAAACAAACACAAAAGCAGTTATTTGCCTATTGATCAACAAAGCTAACTGTAGAGGTCACAAAATAAACACTAATTAAAAAGAATTTTAAATATGTTTTATATATTAAATATATTTAAAAAAAGAAAATTTAAAAAATATCAATTTTTTTTATATGGAATATCATTATAGTCTCATGGAATAAATTTTAAAAAATGTTCAACTTCTTTCTTCTCTTAACACAAAATTTTGGTTAACATGAAAAATTTAATTAATTTTTTGATTACTTATGATTTAAAAGTTGATACATAAATTTAAAAGTTGGTACATTTAGTTAAAATGCTTCTATCTGAATAAAAATTATATTATTACACAGAAAATATTCTAACAAAATAATTATTTTCATAAAAATTAGAAAGATTTCTTCTATCAAACAGAGAAATTAGAAGAGTTTTTGAAAAACCTTTTATGAAGAAACCATTATTTTTCAATAATTTTATTACAAAAAATTTTTAAATGATAATTATTTAGAAATGAAATAAAATATTTTGTTTTCTTTTCTAATACTCAACAATAGAAAGTGGTGTTATTTACTGGCAAAAAGAAATTTTTTTTTCTGATAAAAATAAGTATTTACAAAATAAAGGGAATGTTAAAAACTACATGTTCTATAATTATACTTATTTATATTTAAAATAAATTAAATATACCTTGCCAACATGCACCAACAACAAATGTTGTATTAATTCCTTTAGTAGCATGCATTGGCCAATCATCAATAATTTCTGGATTGTCTGTCTGACTATGGAATGTTTGTCCATCAATATACAAAACAGCCTACAAACAATATAAATGCAACTATTAAACATAGATATATAAGTTTTAAGCATAAATAAGAAGCACAGAAATATAAGTTTTAGAGATAGCAAAAAATATAAGTTTTCATCATTAACATCAAATAAATATAGCATAATTAATGATTCTTAAATGTTATAAAAAAACTTATGAGAATTTATCAAAATTTTAAATATTATTGATTGCTTTTCTTTCATTTAAATTTGTATTTAGCTGAAAAGTGATTAATTTCAATTATCCAAAACATTTTGAACATTGAAATGATTTTTGAATCATTAAATTTATTCAAATCATTCATTTTTTCAAGCATTCAAATATATTCAAATCAGTTTTTTTTTTTTATCACATATTTGTTTAGATAACTTCAATATTGACTTTTGCAATTCTATTATCTTATTTAAATTTATGAATAAACTGTTATAAAATATTATTTAAAAAATTTTAAACATTCAAAATATCATCTTGATTTAGCTGTGATAAAATATTAGCAAAGTAAATATGTTCAAATCTGCAGTAGACATTTAATAAAATGTTTTTTTCAATTTATTAAAAATAAATTAAACATATACAGTATAAGATACAGTGGATCTTTATTTAATATCACCTTACTTAATGTCATCATGCTATTATGTTGTCAGCCAAAACTAAATTAATTAAAAATTTAAAGCACAAAATGGAATAAAGCCCTGCTTTCTTATATTTCTCTTCATAATAGAGAGAAGACGATGTAAAACCTATAATTATAGAAAACAAGATAACCATATTTGATATGAGCACTAACTAAAGTATATAATATTGTTTATAAACAATACATTAATTAAACTATACAGTGCACAGGATATTTTGCTGGATTGTAGAGTATAAACACATTGGCTTTTCAAACAGAGGGCATGGGATTAAAAAAAGAATCCACCCCTTGGAAAATTTATATACTAACAAGGAGACTCCACGGGTCGTGACTCGTCGATTTTGACGAAAAAATTTGTGCTTGCAGATATCCACTAATAAAGGTCATTGGGCCAGCCATTCGACGCAATACTCAAGCAAACTCCAGAAAAAAATTCGTAAAGTTTGACCAAAACCAATTCTGACTTATATACGCGCCCTTTTAAAATTCTACATGATGTAGACGTAGCCTACTCAGTAAGACGCGCGCTTCGTATCCGTATGGTCGTGGGTTCAAGGCACGATTGTTTTTGTTGTTTTTATTTCTTCAAATTTTCTTTTTTTTATTTTGTTGTAAATTTATGGGCAGTAAGACGCGCGCTTCGTATCCGTATGGTCGTGGGTTCGAGGCACGATTGTTTTTGTTTTTATTTCTTCAAATTTTCTTTTTTTATTTTGTTGTAAATTTATGGGTATGCTTTAATATTTATTTATTTTCGAAAATAAATTTTTAAAAATATTTTTATCATGGCTAAAAGCTTCAAATTTGTTGCAGTCATTTCTGTTATTAACGTAATATTATTCAACGCACTTTTTAAAGAATAAGTTACATTCAATGATAAATTCAGAAAATAAATAGTGCATTTATTTTTACTTGTTAGCATTAAAAACTGATTGCATTATAGAGAGAGAACAATTATAATTTCAAATTGCAAAAACTTTATTTATGCTTTAAACTTTTTCATAAATGTATCTGTTTTTCATAAATGTTCCTAAAAACATGACTTATATTGAAATGATGTGTATTTAGCTTAGATTTCCCATCAACAGAGAAAATTAATGCTATACAAAACAATAATTTAGAAAAATTAAAAAATATATAAATAAGTGTATGTAATAATGTAAATTCTTTGATGTTATAAACTATTTCGGAGATGCATTCAACAGAATATGAAATTGTATTTTAATAGATGAACGTATCAAGTTCATAAATGTATATAGAGAATAGAACTAGAACTCTACTTTATAATTCGCAGGTTTTTGACATTGTAAAAATATTTAAATCATTTCTGAACAACAATAAAATATTTTAATAGTATCATATCACATACTTGTTAAATATAAAAAAAGAACAATAACGATACGTATTAGACTATCCAAAGAATGTTAATTATTATTCGACTTGAATAAATAGCTCAATTTTTTGAGATTATTTTCAGTTATAAAATAAAAACTTGACAAACTCTAACTTGTAAGTCTAAAATATATTTATATAGCGCAATTTTCATTGACATAGCTTAAAACTCAATTCATAGTATCAAAAAATGGATGTAAGAATATTTACTTATTTATTTCCTACCCATATGATTTATTGCTAGAAAGTTAATAAATCTCAGTCTGTAGTAAATTCGTAAAAGTATAAAATTTCTATAGTTTATCTTTTAATTTTTTTCATAAATATTGTTTTTCAAAAGTTAACTGGACGATTATATTTTTTTACACGTTCATTCAACAAATAAAAAAATTATAAAAGTTTATTTATTTGTCGAATGAACGTGCAAAAAATATGAATCACCCAATTATTTTTTGAAAAATAGGGCTTCCTTAAAAGATTTTCCTTTTACGTTTCAGTTCAATGATTTTAAATGTAGATTATTAAACAGTTAAATAAGAATTAAATGTACTCTTTAAGCATACAATTTATTTTACTTCAGGAGTTATTTTGCCACAATCTATTCCAGGATAAGTTACTTTTGAATTACGTTGATGAATCACACAGGAGATATATCTGGCGGCGGTCACTTTTAGAGCTCATCACAGGCTAGCCAACATCCAGTATGAGTCAATCAGAAGATTGAAGAATAGAATTCAACAAACCGGGTTTAGGTCCCCTCCTGAAAAACTAGAAATATGGGACCTGAATCTTCCAAGATGGTAAGCAACTGCTTTAATATGCGACCGTCCAACTATTTCAGAGTTTATCATAAGTTGTCTACACTCTTCACAGAATTAACCAGAGAGACAAATGATGAGAATCAATCATTTATATAATCTCTTTGGAATCCAGGCTCAGATGACTGATTGATTCTTATCATTCATCTGAGCCTGGATTTCCTTGAAAAATTTCTGGAGAATACGACGGAAATCGATTTAATATTCTTTAATTATTGTTAATCGCTTATTATTATGTTTAATAATAAATTACTTTATTGTTTAATCATCAATTTGCAGATAAACTGTTCTGATATATAGTTTACGTCACTTTTTATTTTTAGAATCTCTCTGACTGAATGCAGATCATTTTCAAAAATAGTTTTAATATTTTCACGAAGATTCGCTTGTTTTTCCAGAAAAATATTTAAAAACTAGTTAACAATAAACAATAAATCTTAAGATTCTATCCATAATTCTTTATGTAAATCTGAGTTATTTCATTAATAATTAATACATACTGTATATAGCAGGGCTGTCCAAAAGGCGGCCCGGGAGGCTTTCACGATTTGATAAAATATTACTTTTTAATGTTTTTTTCACTTTTATTTATTACTTTTTTAAGAGATTAATAAAAAGAATCCTAAAATTTCATTATATTAACTCAGTTAATTTTTCTTAATTATTATTAATTATTTAATGATTAATAAGCTATCAATGACATCACACTTTTATAAGACTATCAATCACGTCAATTTTAGTTTTAGCTATTTCAGTTTAAAGTTTTGAATTGTGACTGACAGTTTTATAATAAATTTCTAAATATTTAAAGATATTCAGAACATTTTAAAATAGAAAATAGACAAACAAATTTACGTTTTGATTCATTTATTAAAACAATATCAGCATCTGAAATATTATAAATATTTTTTATCATTACATGCAATTATTTCTTTTAACTAAATAATGCATTAACAATCTCTCTCAAAAATACTAATCTTATAAGATTCTTTAAGATTAGAATATTGTAATAAAATATTTTATTATCAGCTCTTTATTGTTTCTATCTGAAAGAAGTTCCAATAGCTTGCAGTTGAATTTATATGAGCAACATTTTTTTTTTCCATGTTATCCCAACTTTTTTCCACAACTTTATCATGGTAAATGGATTCAATAACTGAAAAATGATATCAGCAAAGCAAAGGTAGATAACAAACTTCTCCATGCATTAGTCATGAATTAGAAGTGAACATTTCTAGTCATAGAATCCATTGACAAAATTGAGCTAAGTGATTATGGAATGTCTGATTGCATCCCATAAGGAACAAGACCCCACTATGTTAGCAGTTTAATGGGATAGCTGGTATAATTAGCAACTTAGCATGGCTACCAGGAACAACAAGCTCTACTCTTGGCATCCAAAAAAGTTGTATCCTGTTCAATATGGTACCACTTATAAATACTACACAAACACTGATGACAATGAAGTTATAATATGTTAAAATTGAAAAGGTCTTCTTATCCTTTAATTGGACATGAGTTTGCTCTGGGAAATCCAATTGATACATTTGTGAGGGTAATCAGAGAGTGCTTGACTGCTAGTCATCTTTTAGGGTCAAAATTTAATCACTTTTGCAATAGGAAATGATGTACACAAAATACTTTCTTACAACTGTACTATGTACAACTGTATAGCAGTGTTGAGTTATAAGTTTTTTAAGATGTATCTTTTCAGCACAAGTAATATCAAACTACATAATACATTTAAATAATAATTTTTATTTTATTCTAGAATTACAGCAAAAATATTTGAAATTACAAAAAACTGAAATCACAGTGTTCTAAATATCATATCTCAATCATATAATCTATTATATATGTTTAAAAAATAAAACATCAGCCACAAAACAATTAATATATTTCAAAAAGAGAACTTCTTAAAAACTATAAAATAAATAAAAAAAAAGGCTATTTTTATGACATAGAATGTTAAAAGCCATTGTTTACAGCAAACAGCCATGCCTTTGAAAGATTTCCATAGGCTGTTCATTAATTGTATTTCTTATTTGACTTTGCTGTACTATCTCTATAGCTTCCCTTAAAATAATCTTTTTTTTTTGGTTGTTACATGTTGTTAAGACTGGCTTCTTCATTTCATAAGAACTCTTAGTTAGATAATTACTAAACTAAATTGAAAAAGCACATTAAGCAGTTGAGAATAACTTTAGAATCTTTAATAATAATACAAACGTTTTCGGCTTATTACAGCCATCATCAGGTAACTTTTACAAATAAAATGTTCTAGAACGATTATTTGTTCAAAAAACGTTTTCTTTTCTAACAGAGTTTTTAAATTTGAACAAATTACAAGCAACATCGTAACATATTACGTCATTACGGGATGGTGTTAAAATGTACATTAAGATCATGCTAGGAAAATAACAACATATATCTTTTAACAAATATTACGAGGAATGTTAGACAATGCATTAATAAAATATTACTACATAGCAACATATGGATTTACTTCTTGACTATAAATTCCCAGGCTTTAGAAACACCTACCACTTTTTCATTCAATAGACTTTCATTGTCTTGTCTTCGTAGTATTTCTAACGTTTCAGTTATATATTTGTGTTCTTCTTTTTTTACGTGTTTCACTATTTTGACTTTGTTCCAGAAAACTTTGAGGTTACTAGCGTATGCTTCATTTGCAAGTGCCGTGGTTAACCTTGCTTTTTTGACGTCTGTTTTGTGTTCAGTAATTCTTTGGCCTAAAGTTCTCGTTGTTACTCCAATGTATTTCGAAGTTTTACCCTCTTTAGTGTTCAGAACGGGGATTTCGTATACCCCTGTTTTTTCAATTTCACCTAAGGGATGTTTCTCATTTCTTAAAACGTTATATACATTCGGGAGCCTTCTATTAGCTGCTCTTTTGTTTTGTCTTTTTAGCATCTTCTTAATGCAATTATACCTACCTAGCTCGTTTGGTAACGGCATGAATTTCCTTTCCTCTTCTCTACCTATCTGATTATTCATTGCGTTCTCTGTCGTTCCCATTGACTTATTTACTCCCATTACAGCTATGTTAGATAGCGCTTTCTTGACCGCATTGTAAATGCCTAGTACAAATGATTTCCTGTAGCCATGATTCTCTCCTATCTTAATGATGTAATTCACTTCTTTGGTTAAATCTTCTTCTTTTTGGCAGTATATGATTGCTCTTCTAAAAAAGGACTTAAAAGCAGCTTTCTTAAAATGTATTGGATGGTTGGACCAGTTTGGAATAATAACTGGTTCGTAAGTAGGCTTGCGGTACACGGATGTTATTAAACTCTTTCCTTCTACTTTTACATGTATATCCAGGTAGTTGATCTCATTACTGTTCTGCTGTTCTTTTTTCAAAGTTAAGCCGTATGCCTCTAAAGTAAATTCTTCGGCAAGCCTATCTATATGTGTGTGTTCAGACCATTGGGTAAACAAATCATCTACGTATCTATAATAAAATTTTAATGT
>AYEL01072587.1:0-50033 GCA_000484575.1 Olivierus martensii
AATTTTTGAATAATACGATAGAAATATGGAAAATATGATAGAATTTGAGATTTTAACCATTTTTTCTCGATTTACGCAAAAATTACGAAGTTATTAAGTTTTAAATTTTGTCTTGGCTACCAAGTCATTGGAGCGGACGACGGTGCGTGCTCGTCTTGGCTACCAAGGCATTGGAGCTGAAAAGGTTAAGACTAATTCATACATTGGTTTTCTATATTGATGCTATATAATAGCCTTCTTTAACAAACACATTTATGCCCAAAAATTGTATTTCTGTTTTATTCACCTGTTCCGAATCTAAGACTAATTCTAGACTACTGTCTGTAAATGCTTTTTTAAGCTTTCCACTCTGATCTGAACTTTCTATATAATAAAAATATTGTGTACAAACTTAGAATCATTAGAGAATATAAGAGAGATTTAGATGGCAACTAGGTAGGAGAGATATCATAAAAATGCAGAAATTAAGAGAAACACATTAACTAGAAGAGATGAGTTGTGCCTGAAGAGGACAGAAGAATAGTTAAAAATAATAATAATAATTTGCCTACAGCCAAAAAGAATAAAACAAATAAATTCATTTTGTTTGGAACTGAAATATATAAAGTACCGTATATACTCGAATATAAGCCGATCCGTGTATAAGCCGACCCCCCTGACTTCAGAGTTTGAAAATCAGTAAAAATGCGTACCTGTGTATAAGCCTACCCCCAGACTTTAGCACTTAAAATTCTATAAAAATTCGAAAACGATAGATTACATGATCTTTGATTTTTAGTTACTAATATATTAATGCAATTTGCCAAAATAAATATAAGATATTTTATTGAAACTTTAAATATATACAGGAATACCTCGATTATTGCTGTTAATGTTGCCACGAAAAATACCGCAATAATTGAATCCGCGATAATCGGGATAAATAATGCGTGTAAAATGTGTGATCATTGCCAAGGATTTTTCAAATATATTAATTAAATTTTTATGTATAAGGTAAAAAAGAAATGTGTTGAACGTGCTAATCTTCTAAGGGCCGTTTGCACGACTTTCGGTTTAATCTGCAGAATAGCTATTCTGTAGAATAACTCTAACCCATTCGAAAATCTAAAGATTAAGTACAGAGTGTTGCACGACGTAAAAGATAGCTAATCCGAGTTTAATATTCAGTAGCAAAGATGGCGGTGCGCAGACCAAGAAAAATTTTCGGTTCAAGACTTTTAGGTTCTACGCATTTAGACCAAGAAAAATTTTCGGTTCAAGACTTTAGGTTCTACACATTTATTGTTATGAATAATAAAAAGCTCTTATTTTATTAATTTCTTTCGTGTTTTGAAGTCAGATAGATTATACGAATCTTAAGAAGAGTAATGATTTATAATTTTAATGTATTTCTTCTTAAGGTATTTACTATTTTCTATATTTGCAGCTCGGCTTTTTAAGATGTCGGCACGTACCGGTTTAGATATTGTATATGGAAAAATATAATTTCATCGTTCATTTTATCGAATCCTGCACCATATAGAAGTGCAGTTCTTTTGGAAAGTTTTCTCTACTCGTCGTTATCTTTCGATTGGTACTATTTTCATTCATATGGCGCTAATGTAAAATTGTACCTTATTTTTCTTTTCAAATGATAATTTACTTTATATAATACTTTTTCCTATACATGTGCAATCTTTATGAAATAAGAAGTGCAAGAACGTAAAAATAATAGGATTCTAACACGATTTTTTATAGGATTTAATATATTATTTCTGGAAGCAATCTTCTATTTTTTACCATTGATACAGTATATTTTTTACACGCATTTTTCGGGAACGTACCTTGCATCTATCGTGTAAAAACAGAATTAAGTGTAAAATTAACATTTCTAAGCATGTTTAGGGAAAGAAAAAATGCGACTTAGAGTATTGATATATAAAAGAATAATTATTTAATCAGAATTACTGAATTATAAAAATTTGATATTTCTGTTTTATTATTTAGAAATCTTTCGAAATCGGAAAATAGAAAACTCATTAAATTTCTCTAAATAAGAATAAAAACTCTTATATTTTTTAAGGATATAGAACGAGTCAATACTATAGATTTTTATAAAAATGTATAAAAACTTAATATTATATTTAAGATAATGCTGATCGCTATTTTAAGAGAAACAGTTTTGTCGACCTTAGTTTCGTACCGGATCATTGGCTAACAGTAATATCTCGGTTACTATATAACCATTAATAAACAGAGAAGTAAAGAACTAATTCCCAGCATATTCTGTGTATTTAGATACACAAGAATTCATTAACAAAAGCCTGATTTCATATATGAGCCGTTCACCATCTAAATCGATTAAATCCATTTTTTGAAGTTTTTTTAAATTTCAGTATCAAAGCACTTATACCCTTTTCAAAGAAAGAAGAACTTTCAAGGCCAAATTCGATGATCCACGAATCTTTTCAGTTAGGATTAACGATAAGTGATATGATGTAAAACAGATCGCAGTAGAGAATTTATTACCATTTCGACTCGATATTGAATTAAAACGTAGTAATCAAATTAAAATATTTCAATTTTTACTTTATAAATGCTAAAATTAATTATTATGAAAATTTATTTTAAAAATTTATTTCAGTTACAATTGCAAAATAAATATCAAACTGACAGTTTTAAAAATAAGCATTCATCTAATGAAGCTTTTGGTTCAGTTAATGCCATTTTAGTTAATATCACAATTTTCAGGAACCTAACACCAACATTAAATGAGGACCCACTACTGTATATAAAATAAAATATATGACCTTTTATTTGTGAAATGAACACTCAATTATATCATTGAAATTAATAAAATAGTTAAAATACACCATAAGTTAAAGATTACCTGCAAATATATAGGTAGTCTTCAACTTATTTCCCAGACCCAATTGTCTGATATATGGAAAGACTTTTGTATTTTTTTATATCTGGTTCTTGTATTTTTGTATTCTTTATGTTTATTAAGATAATGTATAATGTCCTAAAAACACTTAGTGAGAAATCTTCAAATTTTGGACATTTCCAGCTTCGGGCTATTTTTGATTTATGACAACAGGGTTCAAAATTTTTAAAACTGAAATTCTGTCATAAGTTGAGAACTACTTGTAATTTTAAATCATTATCATTTAATTTATTTAGTAAATAATGTATACAATATTATATTTACATATTTCAATTAATTAACCTATAAGTGGTAAAGTGCTTAACAGCAGATAATTAATTTTAAAGCAGATAAATGATCCCATCCAAAAACAATTGAAATTTTATTTATTTATCAATTTATTAATATAAATCTGAATGTAAAAATTTTTTTATCTGATAATTATCTTCTTTCTAACACAAAAAATAATTTTTTTATAATATTTTGTTGATTTTAATTAATATTTATGTATCAACATCTTCTTATTAAAATTATGTAAACAAACAAAGTATAGAGGTCCTCAATATACATTATAATTATGTTCCTAAAAACATGACTTATATTGAAATGATGTGTATTTAGCTTAGATTTCCCATCAAATTAATAAATATATTAGTTTAATGGGAAAATATTTATAAATATATTATCTTTATAAAAATATTATCTTGTGGGAGATACGTTCTATACAAATTAAAAACTTGAAATTTATATAGAAGTTTCTAGGTATATAAATATGAAATACTTATTTTATTGTGCACTAAACTATTAAAACAGTATAATTTATTATAATTTCTAAACAATTTCTAATTATTTAGAAATTAAATACACCACAAAATTATTAAGAAGCAAAAAATTTATTTTTCTATTACAATTGCTCCTCCTCAGGAACTTCAGTTTTAGTTGTAACAACTTGAAGTTTTGCAACTAAAGCTGAAGTTCCTGTTGCTTCTATAACTATCTAATTGACTTGAACAAACAGCACTAGATTGCAGCATAATATATAACTTTTAATAAACTAAAATAATTGCTAACGTTTTCGGCTAAGCAGCCATCTTCAGGCATAATCAGAACAAGACATTCAAAAAAAGAATATACAGTTTCTATGACAACTATTTAAATACAATGACATCACATATAATAAGGAGTATAAACACAACAAGCAGTTATGATTACATGTAAGAAAATATTATACAACAAAAAATTACTAATAGTATAATATAATATTATAACAATACTCCTTAATTAAAAGTTGTATATTATGCTGCAATCTAGTGCTGTTTGTTCAAGTCAATTTGTATATGAAATGCAGGGTTGCAGAGTCGGAGTCGGAGGTTTTTGGGTGGAGTCAGAGTCAGAGTCGGAATTTTAAACTGCCCAGAGTCGGGAGTTGGAGTCGGATTTTTTTTTAAAAGGTGGAGTCTGAATTGGATCATTTTTCATCCGATTCTGCAATTCTGGGTTGCAGAGTCAGAGGTTTTTGGGTGGAGTCGGAGTCGGATTTTTGAACTGCCCGGAGTTGGAATCGGACCTTACAAATTTTAGAGTGTCAGATATTTTTTAAAAGGTGGAGTCGGAGTTGTAATCGGGGTCGGATTTTTGAACTGCCCGGAGTTGGAATCAGACCTTACAAATTTTAGAGTGTCAGATATTTTTTAAAAGGTGGAGTCGGAGTTGTAATCGGAACATTTGCTATCCAACTCTGCAACCCTGATGAAATGATATAGTTACTGATAAAATAAAAAAGCAATTTATGGTTATCAGTATAATCATATAAAAATTGTCAAAATCTGTCCATTAAAAGTTCCTATTATATGCTGTTAAATGTTAATTGGTACTTTTTTATTATTGTGGTAATGAATTAAATATGCATATGCATATTTAATTCATTAACACAATAAAAAAAATCAATATTATTTTATATATGCATATTTTTCATTTTCCATGGTAAAAACAGTGAATTTTAAATAAAAACTCCTAAAGCATAATCTTGCATTTTTAAAACTTGTAAGATTCAGTTCAGCCAATTTGCAATTTTAAAAATGATAAATATTTCTCAATTATATTATGAAGAGTGCTATTGTACTCTCTATGATAATTATACTAACAAAAGTAGTGAATATTATTGAATATATCTGATACTTAAAAATCTATTTAAAGTTATATTAAAAAAATTTTTTAGAGGATTCATTATTCATTCTATCTTTCTAGAATTTGTTTTACTGAATTAAAACAATCCAGAAAATCTTGTTATTGGAATTATCATAAAATTTAAATTACAAATACAGAGAAAATGTCATAAATTTAATGTGAAATTATCTGAAATTATAGGCACAATATGCTCAATGATTATTTTTTAAATTAGAATAAAACATTCTTTTAAATGATGAGTTTTAAGTAAATGCTGTAATATAAAAATAGAAACAGAAGTTATATTTTTCTTCATAATCTACAATATAAAATGTGAAATAAAAAAAAAGGGCAAATATATGGATATGTAGGAATTAATGCTGAATAATAGCATCATAATCTTAAATAATCATTTTTATTTTAAATGAAAAAGATACACATATACCCTATATATGTAATTGCTATTTTATAAATAATATAGTTTAAAATTAATTAAAAACTATACTACTGATTAGAATAAAAATATGATGAAAAATAAATACAATAAAAAATGCAAAAATGTTGGGACTATTAAAATATCTTGTTAGTTCAGAGAATGGCATTTAAAAAATTAATAATTATTATTAATTTAAAATACTGTTCAGAAATTATTGGAATATCTTATTCATAAATATTGCAGTAACAATTTTCCATCATAATATTCCAATTATGTTCATGCAATTTCTTATGAACATTACAGAATTTCATTCATTTAAGAAAAGCACTTATTTCTTAATATTTTTATGCAACCCAATTTGTTAAATATGATTTCTGTTTCTGTAGTATTTGTTGTATTTTATAATTATAAGAAATTTTTTATTTACAATAATTGGAGTTATTGTAAATAACTCTAATTATTTATTTATAATTCAAATTTTTTATTTACAATAATAGGGGTAATTGGAGTTAAATTATTTAAGAAATTACTCATTTTAAAGATTTCATATTTAAAAAGTAAGAAGTTCAAATTGAAATATTTATTTAATTTATCTAAAATGCAATAATTAGTAAATAATATTTCAAAACAGTCTCTACTAAACATTAAGTATAAATTTAATACATGTTATATTTTAATTAATTGTTTTTAATAAAATACAAAAAAAAATTATTTAATATTTACCTCTGGAAAATTTACACTTATAGCATAATGATGCCACTGATTATCACAAACTTCGACAGTTTTCCATCGCCATTCTGCTGGTCTAAATACAATTGGACGTTTTTGATAAAATTCTCTTCGAAGTAATAATATTAAACGACAATTTCTTACAAATATTGCATAATGGTGTCGATTCATTTCTAAAGTTTAAAAAGGAATTAAGTTTTAGTAAATATTGTAATTTTATAATTTTCAAAGCAAATTTTTTATTTATATTCTTTATAAAATTTTCTTACTATGATCATCAGCATTGCAAATAATGTGTTCTTTCATGTGTGAATTATTTTGGTCAGGTAGAGGTTCATGTTTCATCCAAAATGCAACAGTGAAATTATTAGTTAAATTGTGATTAAGAGTTGATTCAGGAATAACAACAGCATTTGTTACTCCATCAAATTCATAAATTTGATCACTTTCATGGCCTTCATCAGTTGGTAACTCTCTTGTCCATTCTGCACCAATACCAGGTGAAGGAAGTAAATCTATACTGTCTGAACTTGCACCTAAAAATAATAAAAAATTCACAAAAATATTAATATAATTAAACAGAATATGATAATTTATGCAATATGTAATTATAAATCATCATTAAAAAATTAAAATTGATTAATAATATTAAAATGCCCACCAGCTTTCTCTTCATATCATGTTATGATACTTCAATGAATCTATATTTTGTCAAAGTTGCTTTATTTATTCCAATTCTTAACTGGATTTAGAAAGTTTTTAAAATTATAAGAAAATTATCCTATTCATTTCAATGATGATATACTGTTCTGATTCTTGAAATTTGTGAGTTGGCTGATACATGGTCTTGATTTTTTACAGGTTTTTTTTTTTTTTTATGCTGAACTAAGGAAATAGATTTCATTCAAAAATTACTCTTCTATGATGAAGGAGTATTTCGTTATTTCCTTGTTGTGGAAGGGGTAATTGGAGGTTGAAGTTAAGAAATTCTAGTTCTATCAAAACTAAGTGTAAGGCATGATGCCAAGAATCGAGTGACATTGGGATAATAAAAGATGCAGTGTTCTGAGCTATGAAATGTTCTGAAATATAAAGGCTAAATTTTGTTGTATTTAAACCTTCCACTCTATTGGAGGATAACCAAATGATGACCATTTTTGTTTCCTCTAATTTTTATACTACTGAACTAATGGCAAAAGATCTTTCTCAGAAGGAACTGCTCAGAACAGTGGAGCAGAGGCTCCATTGTTGTCCGATTGGAAACTATATGAAAAAAGGACCATATCCTGAAAATTTCCAGCACCTAACCTTAAAAATAATGAAAATATCACAATTTATAAAAATATGCAAATTTTTAATAAAATTATGAAATAATGCTTTGTCTGTCGCAGTTTTCAGATTCAGAACCCTTGATGCCATTAAGAATTAATAATACTAGCAATAAGACAGAGAGCAATGGACAACAGTGGCCCATCTGTTAGCAATGCATATAGTTATAGTTTAATAACATGTGATTATCTTAAGTTGTTATGATAAACAAAATCTTTGAGAAAATTTTATAAACAAATTTTTAAATTACAAAAACAAGATGAAACTATTATGTGAAGAAATATGGTACACACAAAGGAATGAAAAATACAGTAAAACCTCAATTTTACGGACACCATCCCAAAAATAAAATAAATAATATTAATACAATATTTGCATAAACTGTCTACAGTATAGCTACATTCCAGCATTTGTAAAATAAAGCACTCATTTATTGTATAAAGCATCATTTTTATTTTAACAACTTACCAAAATTTAATATACATGTATGTAGGTAATTTAATTTAATTTAAAATATTCTATATAAATTAATACACTTTGGCATAAGTCAAATTAATTAGTACAGCTATGTTGAAAATGCTAATTATAAAAAAATGTTACTTCGATTTTACGGAATAATTAATGTTTATAAAAAAATTTTACTTTGATTTTACGGACTTTCCGATTTTAAGGACTAGTCTTGCCCCCTATAGTCCGTAAAATCGAGGTTTTACTGTATTGTGAAACACTTGAACAGGACCAGATTAAGACCCTTTTTAGTCTATAGGCATAAAAATTTTTTAATTAAAAAATTGTTCAATAATTTTTAATATGTTTTTGGGATCCCTTAGGCACTTATCTAATGTGCCTATTGAATAATCTGGCCCTGACTTGAATATCTTCCAAGAAATAAATCCATAATATTACCTTGAGAATATTAATTATCAATATGTAATCATTTATCTTATGAATTCTCATTTATGATTATCCATGTGTATTAACAGCAATAAAAAATTTCAATGATCGAAGTCTTTCATAGAGATTTTAGAAAATTTATTCATAATTTCTTTTAATTTTTCATTTTTTTTATTGTGCATTCCAATTTTGTTCTTACATTCAAATTTTAAAATATGTTATAACTGTTTGAATTATAAACCATACTGATTGTATAGTAGTCACCAAAACTGCTTTAATAATAAACATAATATATTATCACTAAAATATTTGATTGCTAATTTGTTGGTGATAATATAATTGTATTGTTAACTGATTAAAAGAGGAAAATATACAAAAAAGGATGATAAGATAATAAGATCCAAGGTAATGATTAATATTAGCAATATTTATATGATTAATAATTATAGTAAATTTAATTTTGGAATCATATTTCATAATTATAAATATTTTTACCACAAAGCTTTCTCTGAGAATCAACTGAATAGGTATCTCGATCACATCCTTTTCCAATATGGTGAGTTGAAAGTGTAACTTTTGTTGTCAATTTTTCAGGTGTACACGGTGCATCACATAATTCTAGTTGTGCTTCTGGGAAAAGTATTTGTTGACCGGAACTTGGAGTGTATTCAATTCTTTCACGAATTCCTAAATAATAAATTTTATTTATTTAAAAATATATCAAACAAAAATAAATGTAATTTAATTACTATAGGTATATTAAATTTACTTTAACTGAAAATATTTTTATTACTTACTATATTATGTAAAATTATTATAATTTATATAATAAAATGTCAATATGTTTATCTATATGTTTATCTATATCTATATGTTTATCTTAGCTATGTAAACACAACAGCCATTTTCTTAGGTCTTATAGGAAATCAGAAACTGTAGCTAGATATTAATAATTTTTATTGTTACCTTTCTGCTAGCAATAAAAAAATTCTGTTAAATGAATAAATAATGCTTAGATAATATCTATTTTGTATTATTCCTTTATATAATATACAATGTTTTTATTTATTACAGAAAATTCTCAGGTTTACGAGCTTTTTCAAATATTAAGTATTAAATAATTCGAAAATATGAGCATTAATTGCAATAAATAAATGTTAAACATTCATAAAAAGACATTTAAAACCATATACAGGAATCCTTTGATTATTGCAGTTAATAAATCCTCACAATACACCACATATATCAAAACCACAGTAATCAAACTAAAAAACCAATGGGAATAATTATAAAGAATCCTGGAAAATATCAAAATTATAAATATGTATTTTTTTTCCCTCTCAAAATGTATCTATATTGCATTACATGTACTTTAAACTAATGGGAATAATTATAATGAATCCTGGAAAATATCAAAATTATAAATATGTATTTTTTCCTCTCTCAAAACCTATCTATATTTCATTACATGTACAGGTACGGTAATACCCCAAAGTTATACGATAGGTGGGACTGACAAAAATCGCGTAAGTTGAATTCGCATAAGTTGGGGTTCTACTTTGCATATAAATTTTATTTAATTGGGACCAATGACTAAAAAAAAACACTAGTTTAGAAGAAAAATATTAATAAAATTGCAGTTCTTTATACATATTAATAAATAATATAAAGAAAATAAATGAGTTAAGTAAAAAATTATTCACTTTTACTTAATTATCAACAATATCTTCAGCATTTTTTTCTCTCACAGCAATAATACCATGACGTTTACTAATTATGCTTGAGTTCAAGGATTCCATCTCAGTAATAATACCATGATGTTTATGAATTATGCTTGAGTTCAAGGATTGAGCATTTTTCACCATATCGAGAATTCTTTCATTATCCTTTATGATTATTCTTATTGTGGATTCTGGTAGCTCAAACTTTTTTGCCAATTCACAAATTTTCATTCTGTTATCAAAATTCTTGATAATGTTAACTTTACATTCAAAAGATATCATTTTTTTTTTTCTTACTAGATGCAGGAAAATTAGATTTACTTCGTTTGGATAACATAGTTTTTTAAGGGTTTAGAAAACATATAACAAGACAATCTTAACTTTTGTCAATCATAGAATCGTAATCATGCACGTAGAGTTTGCGCGAAATGCGTCCAATGCGTATCACAGCAAGATAGCATGTAGTAGTGTTGCCAAACGAAAAAATCAAGAACCGCGTAACTCAAGAGTTCGCATAAGTTGGGGTAGCATAAGACAGGGTATTACTGTACTTTAAATCATTGAGAAATATGTATAGGTATTTAAAAATTTATAGTAGAAATTAAAATTTATTTTTCACAAAATAAAAAAAAAATAATAATTATTTTTACAAAATTGCACATCTGTAGGCATCAAGTATTGGAGAGGAACTGAAGGCATGGCTGGCTATATAATATTGTAATGGCTATTATTAGGTAGTTATCATTCATGCTAAATTTATTAATAAATAAAATTACAAACGAATTTAAAATATAACAATTAAATGGCCTAATAAAATAATAAAAATGTCTAATTTATTTAGATATTTTAAGTATATCATTATCTGAAAAATGTGATATTTCAACTCTCATTTCCTTAAAACAATAGTAAAATGATATTCAATGATTATTGATATCAATTTTATGTTAAAATATGTAAAAAACTTAACATAAACTAGAATGAAATGTTTTATAAATCTTGTAAGATAACATTTATGAAATATTTCATTAAATATAATGTTAGCATATTTTAAAAATAGTAGAATTTCTGCAAATAGCAAATCTTACCTTCTAAAACAAATCTCGCCATTTCTTTTAGAAGCTTGATATAAAGTAACTTCTAACTTTTGCTGTTTATTTTATTTAATTTTGTTTTTTCTTACTCAAATACAAAAAATGAATATATTTGAATAAAACATCAATATATTAATGTTAAGTTGCCATCTACATCTAGCCATTTGTTCATTTTATATAAATTTTTTATTTATTATGAAAATAATTTTTATATACTAAAAAAAATTAATATGTTCATTATTGCATAAATCTATAAATATTATATCTGATTTGTGAGTATATGAGAGTTGAAATCTGTATACGGACCATTTATTTTGAAAGTGGTGTAAGTCCATTTTTTTAAAAAACTGAAATATTACATTAATTTTAGTGTAAACTTTTTATTTATGTAATATCTCATTGTTTTAAAAAAATGGACTTACCACTTTCAAAATAAACAGTCCATATATTTACATTTGATTCATGTTTATTGTATATAAATGTTGTCAATATGATTAAAATATGGCATTCATATATTAAAATTTATGCAAATAAGAGCTTATGTTTATATAATGAATTCATAATTTAATTAGTGACAACAAAAATATATAGGTAATTCTAGATAAACTTATAAGTGAAAAATAAAAAAACTAAATAGTTTTTCCATATAAGCTATTTTTATTAAAGACTATTGTGTTTTTATTATAAAAGAAGTTTAAATATCATTATTCTATGAAATAATATCAAAGAACTTGCAAGTTTAATTATGAAAATCTAAATTATAGAAAAAAAATAATATTGAAATTAACAGAAAATAATAAATAATGTGAGGGCCATGAATTCCTCCCCCCGAAGGGAGACAAGTGGAGGAATTCAATAATGGAAAATTTTATAATGAAATACAATAGCTGTATGCATTGCATTTCAATGTTTAATAGACCCTTGTTCTTTGGATTAATAAATCTTGGGAAGACACTTTATACAGGTGTTAAGTGGAATTCAAGGAAATGATACCTAAACAGTTATAAAGAATAAACATCCCCGGGAAAGATGAATAAAGGGTCAAAATTATTTAAGAATAAGGCTGTCTCGGTTCAAGGTTTTCAGCTGTTGCTGCTTTCGGCAGCTGTTCTCTGATCTTCGATCTCTCAGATGCCCGTTTTATTGCTCCTCCAACTCATACTCCACTCTGCACACTGATCTTACTTCAGAGGTTCGAGTGTGTCTGTATCAATAGAAGACCACCAACAATTCGATAAAGTCTTTTCAAGGATAAACAATAACGACAAAACAACAAGACAAACACCTTTCCATCAAGCTTATCATTGTATTGGTATCATCATAGTCTGTCATTCCCCAAAAATGGAGCAAGACATCAGCCTTCAATAATAGAGCCAAACCTCTTCCTGGTGTTTCTTCCAGGAACAACTGACCATTGATTGGATTAAAGACTGTTATATCAGAGACTAAAGACTGTGGTTAAAAAGCCATTGTTAAATTGTGAATCTCTTCAACTGTGTTGGAAGCTTTAAAGATATCATAAAAAGTATCTCTCCTTTTTGTCGGGAGTGTTAAATAAATAATTGTAAAATAGGAATCTCATCTCTCTGACGAATAAAGAAGCTGTTGAAATGTTCTTCAATGTTGTCTCTGTCTAAGTTTATCGAACGGCCTCATTGCCTATCCTAACCACACATTGTTTACCACTCTTAGGCCTAATGCATGTAGTACATCACTGGTCCCAGTGCAAGCTCCACAATAATATTTGATCTTATTTCCATAGATTAATGTTAAAATTCTATCCTTCTATCAAATGTACTATCACATTACTGGGTAAAGAGCTCCACTCCTTGCTATTTAACATGTAAGAATGATTTAACTATAGGCACATAATAATCCACACAATTACATTAAAAATCCAGAGTATAAGATTTGCTATCTTTTTCTAATTTTATTTTCAAATTTTTTGTAGAAAAACTTCAAATTGTGAAAAATTTATTAAATTTCATTTGATTAGTCTTAATATTAAAAATTATAAATTAAATATTTCAAGAATTATATGATTTTTTATTTTAATTTCTACATTAAAATAAAAAACTTACTTGTAATGTTTTATTGATAAAGGTTCTGGACTTATTTTCAATTTTTTACATAATTTTTTACCATCTCTGAAAATATAATTATTTTAAGTAAACTCTTAATTTACAATATTTCTATAAATAATTTTATTATAATGAATTTCTTACTTTTCTTTCAATAAAAATAACTATGAAAAATAGAAAAATTATTTCTTATATAATGTACCTTCAGAGATTTGGAGTAACTGAAATTATTAGTCAAATTAATTTGACTTTTCATTAATCTGAAATTTTGTATTTTTTTTAAACTATATATTTTAAAAATATATTTAATAATCTTAAACTCTAAGTACAATGCATAAAAATGCAAATCAAAAGGATTTATAAAGTTTCTTGGAAAATAGTCTTTGATATATTTTAGTTTAAAAACATATGCAATACTAATAAGGATAAACAAATTATTATATAGATTATGATTTTTTTGTTTTCTAGTTCAATCCAGCATTTTCCATCACACTGGCTATTTGTAAAACTGTTTTTCTATTCATTCTCTTATTAGCTATTCATCTATCAATTAAATCAAATTTTCAGGAAATATGAAAACTTTAAATGCATTTTTCTCTCAATCAGTATAATAGAAAAAAATATTTATTTTATATATTTATGTTTTATTGTTTTTGCAAAGAAACATCTATCTCTGCTTGTATAATGTTATGAAACATCTGTTGAATAATTTTTTATATAAAACAAATTTTGTTTGAAATGAAAAAATATGAAATAACTTGCTTTAATATTTTTATATAAAAAAATAACATACCATCTACACTTGTAAAAATAAAAAAAATTTTTCAAAGAACAAATTTTAGAGAGGGAGGGTCAGCTTATATCCTGGACAGTTAAGCTACTGGATAGTTTAGACAATGCTTCTCTGCATGCAACGTTGTATACAGAATGACACATGCCTCAACATGCAAGAGTCGCACGAGGCATGCAACTTGCCCCTTCGTATTCACATGTGGAGGACATATTGCAGACAATGCCGACATGAAAAGAGTCGTACACTGCCACTTTAGCGACAGCTACTGTTATCATTTCAAATGACAGAAGAAAAACAAGAAAAAAGAAAGTGTTTTGACTCGCAAATATTTTGATAGAAGCACTAATAACATCAGTATTTTGAACCAAGTCAGATTAGATAGTTTCAGTCTTTTCAAAAAATTTACTAGAATGACTTGATGACGATAAATTTAAATTCTTCATATTAAACTTTCATTCAGACTGCACCATAAAACAAATAAAACTACACAATAGCCCTGACATCGAAAAGTTCATTACCGTAATTTTTTTACAGTTTTCGATGTTTATCTCTGTTAAAAAAAATAATAATAATAAACTGTTATTTTAAAGCGAATTCTTAATAGTAACTGAGCCATTAATTATGTCGCCTCAGTCTTTATGATCGCTTCCTCCATTCTGAAGCTTTCCCCCCTATTTCCTATAACAACAGACGATTCTATTTTACGTCAATACGCTCGTCGTCACTATTCCTGGAGCTGCAATCGAACAACAACCAGTTTCTCATCCTCCAGGAGCAACCTGCAAATACATTTTAGAACCGACTGTACATAGCTACACAATACAGTATGGTATAAATCAGTTTATAGGAGGAAAGTCTATCGTCAGCTACGAAATTTTTGAAAAAATCAAAATGGCAGATTAAGAAGTGGATGTAGTGTGTGCTCTAGGTGCCATTGTTTCACTCGCAAATTATGTAAATAATTTTCATTCCAGAGCTTTACTGTGGCATTATTCACTGTATAAAGGCTCATCTAATCATTTGTCGACAATGATGCAAAGATTAAAAATTCCTTAATATTCATATGATAAATTTCATTGTTATCATCATAATTTGCTTGATTTTAAAGGCTACATTTTCATTTATTTAAATAAATAAATCATTGTTTAATCATATTCTATTGACCTTTACTTAATTTTATTATGGTCAAATATCACTGTCAGGAACAAAACTTCTGGTTTTAACATTATACTTATGAGAAATTGACTCTCTGTTAAAGAGTTATTATTTTACATGCTCACTTCAGAAATGAATTAGCTCAAAATTGGGAACTTCCTTTAATTATATTATTATTATACAATATTATTATCATTTTTATATAGATAATGCAAGTATCTATACAAAAAATATCAATTCAAAATTTGCTTGTTGCAGTGTTGTAGCCATTTTTTTTCAATAAAGCAAATATTTAATTTGAATTCTCAGTATATATTTTTTTTCCATTATAATAATATATTACCCAAATTATTATAATAATACTTTTTTCTTATGCTTTTTGTCTTTGACTTATAATCAGTTTGTGTAAGCTGAGATTCATTTATTGACTAGCATATGGTTTTATTTTTAACCTATATAATCATCAATTTGACAGATTTTTTCTGAAATATTTCTGCTATTTATTATATTTAAGACCAATTTTAGGATTAATTTAGGACAGCGCTTCTCAAACTATGGGTAATGGGGTCGCAAAAATAAATTAAAACACTTGAATTTCAGTTTATATGTAATTTCACAAATGCCCAATATTAACATTTGGACAGAATTTTCAGTATAGTTTGTTGATTGTGTTCATCTTAATAAGTGTGTAAATGATTTATGTACTTGTTTATGAATTTTCAGTGTAGTTGTTTGATTGTGTTCATCTTAATAAGTGTGTAAATGATTTATGTACTTGTAGTTTTATTTCATATTTAATACCTGGGATCGGGAAAAATGTCATAATGAAAAATGGGGTCATGAATGAAAAAAGTTGGCAAAAAATGTCGTAATGAAAAATGGGGTGATGAATGAAAAAAGTTTGAGAGCTAGTAATGAAAAATGGGGTCATGAATGAAAAAAGTTTGAGAAGCGCTTGTAATAAAAAATGGGGTCACGAAAAATCTCATAATGAAAAATGGGGTCGTGAATTAGGGTCGCGAAAAATCTCGTAATGAAAAATGGGGTCGTGAAGGAAAAAAGTTTGATTGAATGAAAAAAGTTTGAAAGCGCTGATTTAGGACATACTATACATATATGCTAAATAAGTTATATGAGCCGTTTTCTTTGAAAGTGATGTAAGTCCATTTTTGGCAAAAAGTTAGTTAATGATAACAATGAATGCAATCTGCTATGAGCTTTTTATCTGTAAACAGTTCTCAAAAAAATCCTTCAAAATTTTCATCATTTTGTCAATATAAATTTACGTAGTTAATGAAATTACAAATATAATTACTTTGAAAGTGGTGTAAGTCCACTTTCTGCAAAGACATAATATTTAGTTCAAAAATTATAATGCATAATTTCTCTACTTCATTTTTACTTGTGGCAACACTGTTAATGACACAAAAAAATGAAACGGGATGATTTTGTTTTGACAAAACCACTAAAAAATGCAATTCTAAGAAGACGAAAAAATACTAATGGTGAAGAGGTAAATTGGCTGAAGATATGTTGGATAAGGTTTTTAAAAAACAAACCATATACAATTCTGTATAAAACTTCATTTGATGAAAATGCGGAGTTTAAAACACTACATTTATTCCCAGACGAAAAAGACCACGAAAATTTGAAAATATAATACCATCACCTTTATATCATCATGACAGGCCCATCACATCTGAAAAATTCAACGATATGATAGATCTATTACCTTATATTCCTCCAATACATCATGACTATTTTCAAAAACTTTCTCATAATGATAAATATAAAAAATGACACATATTAATATAAAGTTGTAATTAAAATAATTTAAATGGTATTACCTGAAGAAATATTGAAATAAAGCCTTTTTATTTTGTTGTTTTGACATATTTAATAAAAATTTCATAAAAAAGTTGGTTTGATTCAATTGAAATCACATATTTAATATTTCATAAATGTATGATTTTCACATTTTGTTGACTTTGAAAGTGGTGTAAGTCCATTTGAGGTCATTAAAAGTATAAATTTCTTTTAACTAATACTTTAAAAATGATCACATTATAAACTTAAATCAATTTAATATTTAAAAAACATAAAATAAGCAAATTAACATATACCAATATTTTTCAAACCATTCAAATACAAACCCTTAAATATCTCCATATAATATAAAATGGACTAACACCACTTTCAAAAAAAACAGCTCATATCATGAAACTGATCTAATATACTGATATCAAAATGAATAAATAGACTAAAGGACAAAATGCATGTAATTTTCACATTAATAAATAATTAACATTGCAATTCCTGACATTGTATTTACTATATTGCACAGGCTATGATAATTCATGGTTAATGAAGAGTGACAGAATTGGCATTATCAGAACTGAAAAAGCAATGAAAAAATTTTTGAAATTAAACTTTATGCACATAAAAAGAGGGAAATATTTCTAAAAATATTGTTATACATTGCTGGAAATATTTGCTTTAGAATAAATAAATAATTTTCAAGAAAATAAATGCAGAAATTTAAATTTGAAGTTCTATTTTTAAGAGGGGCATTTTTATCCAGTAAACTTTCAAAGAATTGATATTTCAGAAAGGAATATCAATTCTTCTGTTGTATATCCTTATGTTGTCATTATTGGGTACTTTAAAATAAGATTTGTTTATTTTCTTTACTTTAAACAAGAAGATAAATTAAGTACCTATTAAGTAAAAAATTATTTTCAATATTTTTGATATGTCAATTTTATAATTTAGTTAAAAACTAGAATTAAAAAACATACCTTTCCAGCCAGGGCGACAAACTCTGTGGACTTTAATATTAACTGTTGTAGGTTTTGACCTTTTCATTCCACAATCATAGGCAACAACAAGGAGTATGTGATTACGGCTCTGATCCCACGAAAGAGGTTCAGTATTCTTAATATGACCTATGTAGCAATTAAAAAAATATATACATATGTATATATTTGCTCATTTTACTCTGTTTCTTAACTAAATTATTCTTACAGAAAGTCATTTAATAATTCTTAGTACAATTTTTTAAGAGATTTTGCAGTAAGAAAGATAAATTATTATAAATATAACAGACATAATAAAATTAACTAGTCAAACTTTTAAAAATAAAACCAAGATTAGTAGTCTTAGTCTTATTAATTGTGAAGATTTTTATATTTATGGACAAAATAATTTAATTTAAAGATAAAGAAATCTTTCTTTTAACAACTTTTTGCTATAGATTTGCATCAGATATAAAAAAAAATTCTGGAATATTGTAAGGAAAAAAAAGATAAAAACTAAAAGGAAATAAATAAGTATTAAAAAACTTTTATATAATTATTATTTATTAAAAATGCTATTAATTTTATTATTCAACTACTCTTAATTGTGCAACAATAGAAATTATTCCAAAACAGAAGTACTCCTTATATTTTATATCAAAAAGAAATAAGGCCATACAAACAATATTTCTGTTATAAATAAAAAATGTCTAGAAAATACTATCAGCATTTCTATTGCTGGAAAAATTCTTTCTGAAAAAAATGTGATTATATAAGCTGTGCTTATAAACTGATTTAATCTAATTTAAAGATCAATAATTTCAAATTTTTTTGATCTAACTCAAAACATCTGCATTCTGATAATGTAATAGAATAATGTATTGAATTCAAAACTGGAAATGGAAGTTATTCTTTCAAAAAATAATCAAAGGTATTTGTTATCAGTCAATATTTTTATATTTCTGAATTTGTTCTGAATACTCTTAAAAATTTGCATTTATTTAGTGAATTATTTGCAAAAGTTTATTATATTGTTAGAAAAAATCAATAATAATTTATCAAAGTATTTTATTAAACATATTTTGTATTATATAAATAAATGTAATTCATATAATATTTTATAGTATATAAGAAAACATGAAAAATTTGAACTAAAAAATTAATAGGAGATCTATGGAATGTATGTTCAATTTCTAATCTTTTTTTTTTAGTTATTTCCTGCAGAAATGGAAATGTTTTCTCATTTCTGCAGGAAATACTACAAAATAAAATCTTTTAATCTATCAATGAATTTAATATTCATTTCTATTAATATGGAGCATAACAATTAATAGAATTGTAAGATCATCACTTGCTATGTTATTAATTTTAGAAACTGAAATATCATTGATTATTAATACAGGTAGGCCTCGATTAGTGCGACTTATAAAATTGATACTGTTTTTCGGTTAGTGCAAGAAAATATTCGATTAGTGCGAGTTGTAAAACACAGACCAGTCTTACTAACAAAGCTCCTTTTATGATGTCAATTAACAAATTACCGTTAATTTTCAGTTAATAAAACCGAACGAGGAGCAGTCCAAGAACGGTCACACAATTTTGAAGAAGTGAAACATCAGAAAGATGGGCTTTTTCCGTTAACTGTTTAACATTACTGTACTATTATTTAGCTTTGCTATCGTATACATACAGTATAGTATAGAATTTTCTGTTTTAAAAAAGTATCGAAATGGATAAAAGGAAGAACACTTTTGACGATAAAACAGGAAACGATAAAAGAAGAGGTTAGTGATTACACTACAGCAAAAAATGGATGTGATTGAATGACATAAAAGCATACTTTGTTAAAATTTTAAAATAAGGATATCGTTACAAAATTATTTGCCTATTATATCGCTGTGCTACCGATATTATTTATTTTCTTTTGTTTATTATCTGATTTCTTTATTTAAAATAAAACTTGTGAAAAAAATTTGTTTTTGTTATCTTTTGCTGTCGTATTCTGCTAATAAACAAATAGAAAACTTGTTAAAAATTTCTCATTGGTTCATTAACTTCGCTTATTAATTCTATCTGGAACTAATTTACTGATTCAATAAAGTTGCAATGCTTAATTGCAAATCGAACTATTCACTCAATTCTCGATCCAGAATTGGTGGCCAGGCGGCGCTCAACTTCCGCTTTCGATTCACTATTTTAGTTTTGATTTGGTGGTTAGTTTGATGATGATATGAGATGCAATTCCTGGTAAGTTATTAATTTAGATGATGAACAATGATGTAAAATATGAAAATAAATATTTCTTGAACAGTTAGTGTTAAGTTTATTGTGGTTATTCATTGTGAAGTTAGCTAATGGCTGGAATCTCACAAAGCAAGAACCAATTACCATATTTTCCTTAGAGTTAATACTTCGAATAGTGTAAATTCAATTAGTGCAAGAAATTCATGGAACCAATTATTCGCACTAATCAAGGCCTACCTGTATATACATTAAAAATGCTTATTAGCACATATCATCATCCCATAAATATTTCCAGTTCTATTGAAACAACAGCAAACTTTGCAGGAGAAGTTCTCAATTTTAATAAGCAGATTACAATAGTAGAAAATAAATCAAGCACTAAGTAGCAGAAATACGTTTATTTATTTAGAATTCAAAACGTTTTCGACCATGTTTTCGGTCATCATCAGCGAACATTGCTAGAACGAACTTACATGGAATAATAGAACGGAATAGCGCCTATTCCGTTCTATTATTCCATGTAAGTTCGTTCTAGCAATGTTCGCTGATGATGACCGAAAACATGGTCGAAAACGTTTCGAATTCTAAATAAATAAACGTATTTCTGCTACTTAGTGCTTGATTTATTTTCTACTATTTATATTGAAGATAGCAGTTTTATGTATGTCTTATTTTAAGCAGATTACAAACCTAACAGTATGGAAATTTCTTCTTTCATGGGATTATAGGTCTAATTTTTTTCTATGATCTGATTGGTACACTAAAAAAATTGTTGAATATCTCAAATATATCTTTCCAGAGCTGCAATATGGAAATGAAAAGAGGTATACAGTGATGGGCAATAAATTGAGATTAGGTCACTGACTGAAAAAATATTTTAACTTCAGGTCCACAATGAGTTGATTCCTTGTCTCTAAATATGCTGGGCACTCCATCCAGAAGTGAACAATGTTTCAATAGCACCACACTGTGGATAGCTTAGAAATAATAGCAATCTATACGATTAAAGAAAGTCATTGAGAACTGCTGTATTAGTGTGTAGGCAGTGAAGGAGTACCTTCCATTGTCCAAGTAGAACAAGTGTCTGACTGCCAGTTATGAAGTAAGAAAATATGGTGAAGGCAGCGAATAGGGTTGTACAAAACCAAGCAATGGAGAGGGATTAAATAACTTGTTAATAAAGAATGCTTGTGTGTCACACAAGCTCAGCAAGCAATGAACAGATCCACTTAAAAGGCCAGAATGAGAATGTTCATTGGCTGCCTCATTAATCCCAGAATGACCAGGGATCCAAAAAAAAAATAATTGGATGGGGGACAACCAGCTTAATGCAATGATCACAAAGATGACCAGATGAGAATGGTCAGATATATAGCAGCACTTGGACTGCAAACATGCTGTCCAATATCATAACCAGCTGATATCTCCTGAGTGATGCAGACTACTAAAAACAAACCTAAGACTTCTTGAGAAGAGAGCATTGAGGATGACCCACTAAGATGGCATGGAAGTGAACAAATGGGATCACTATCCAATTGTAGTATAAACAGCAAACTTAGAGTCCTCAACACCCACCTGGATCAGCCTGTGAATGACCACTGAAAAAAACATCTTCAGGAATTTGTCAACACAAATATGGTATGAAATGTGTTTCTGTTGAAAGAGAAAGCTCCTACTGTGAATAATGGGAGCCCCAATCTCCCATCAAGGGGGAAAAAAGGACAAAGAGGGAAAGATTCAATACCCAAAGTAACACTTATAATAGTAAGCAATCTGCAATCAACTCCAGAGGCACAGGACTCAGGCCAGTGGTAGAGGGACAATATGCTTCTGGTTGGAGAAGTAAAGATGGATGAGGAACCAAATATCCCAACTTAGCAAATTCTTAGCCTTTACTGCTCTGACAAGTTATATACTTTAAATTATCCCAACTTAGATGATTCATAAAGAAATTTGCAGTTAACATATGAAACAGTTCCTTTAAAGGGATGAGTGCCGCCTCTGTCAACACAGAGGCAAAAGGAGCTGTAGAGGAAGACAGAGATAAGATATACACAGCACCCCAAGTACAATTGATCCAAGTGCCAAAGCATGAAAACTGGTGTCAATGAAAATAGTGCAGCACCATAGGTGATTATTACAGTATGGTAACATTGGCCATGGTGAGAAGATGTGAAGACCAACCATTTTTGGTACTTTGCTTCCAGCAAGCAAAATATCAAAAGATGGAGAGTACATGACTAATTTTAATCCAAACATATGATACATAGGCTGACCAAATAAAATTGCTATAAAAGACAAGGCCCAAGTTACAAGTTGAAACTTGTGGAATGTTCAAATTCCCTAACTGGAAAAGTAGAGGAGGGTGATCATATTTATTGGAAAAGTCAAGGACTGTACTTTTTGGTGTCAAAAACACTAAGTGCCAAATCACAGTCAAATGAGTGATAGGATCTAAAGTTTGCTGCAGCTGTGATAATACCAGCATCTGGAGGCTAGCAGCCAGGAGGTAGATATCATTCACATACATGATACAGTCAATGCCCCTGGGAACATCCTAGATATTGACCTTATAGCAGGTGAACAAAGTAGTGCAAGAATGCTGTCCTGAGAATACTATGGCAAAAGGGTAACTAAGACAATGTAACACCTCTCTAACAAACACAACAATAACAATATTGCAGAAAATGATCTAACCAGGTCAAAATGTAACCTGTAAACTCCAACTGAGACTGTTTGGTTAGCAAAACTATGTTGCAGATAGTCATTTGCCTTTGTCAAATCTAAAGCAGCACAGTATTTTTTTATACAGATCATTTTATGTCTAGGGTGACATAGTATTTGAC
The DNA here is from genome assembly GCA_000484575.1 of Olivierus martensii. NCBI lineage: Eukaryota > Metazoa > Arthropoda > Arachnida > Scorpiones > Buthidae > Olivierus > Olivierus martensii. The sequence continues at coordinate 23,186 of AYEL01072587.1, forward strand.
CTCATAGTCTCTTTTGGCTAAGGCCATGCTAAAGTTAATCTGTGCCATATCACATTTATGTTCTGTTATCCTCCACTTCAATATTCTAAGAGTCTTGTCTATGTATTCTTCTTTCTGTCCAAGTATGATGTACACATCTGATTTCATGTGATGGCAATGAAGTCTAAGTGATCAGATGATGGTTGCAAGAGCCACTGAAGTCTTGCAGCATGGAAAGAAGCCAAAGTGAAACTGATTGAAGACTTGAGTGATAGAGTGCTGCATTCTTATAAGTACCATATACTCAAAAATCTTAGCAATAACTGAGTTCAGTGCAATTGGGATAAGAAGACAAGTGGGCTTAATTAGCAATTTGCAGAAATATTAGTTATAAATTTTAAACACATAATTAGCTATATTAAAAAGTTCAGATCTAATAGATTAATGAATACTAGGTGTAAAGTCTCCCATCTATTAGAATTGCTTTATTTTGAAAGAATTGGGAAATTTATATGATGATGTTATATAACAATGAATATTTTTAATAGTTATTTTAATAATCATGAAATAATTAAATCAGAAAATGAACTATAAAAAATAAATTTATTAATATATATTTAAATAACAAATTCAATAAATGTTTTTTATTCAAGCATTATTGCAAAAATAAAATTAACAAGTTAATACAACAAATAAATTTATTTCAACTTGATTAAACAGCTTAATTCAAATAATAATACTATTAAAGCAATAAACTCAAATGCCAAATAATAAATCCTAAAACTAATTAAATAGCATAGTTGTAAATACTACAGGTATGGAAACAATTTTTAATTAACAAAGCTTACAGAGTCATTAATACACTTAGGAAAAATACTTTTGACCTAATTGGATCCTCTTCAGTTCAGAAACAGTACAGAATTAAATCAAACTAAGAATTCAGAATATTCAAATATAATAATCTTAACAAGCCAAACTCCCCCAGTAATTTATTTTTGAATTAACTGCCAAATTAATAATTATTAATTAATTTATGCTATGGTAGCCACTATCTACTGGATTAGTAATTAATTATTTAAATTTAGGCTAAAGTGGCACCATCTGTTATTTAATAATTAAACTATAATTTTTTACTAATTTCCTGAAATTAAAAATTTGCCTTAGTCTGAATCGAATTATGATCTTCATATTACCATTCCAACGCTTTAAACAGTGAGACTACCAAAACATAGGCAGATTTCCGATTTTGGGATGCATATATAATTTAGAAATTATCAGGCTTATGCTGATAGCAGTGGGGGGAGTTTGTCTGGTTAGGATAATTTGGATTGTGTGATCCTCTAACTTAGTTGAATTATGATTTATTCAAATATAACATAAATCACAATTTGGAAAATTAAATTCAAAAATATGAGGATCCTGCAGATATGGCTGAGTAAAAAATATGCATCGATAAATTTTAGTGTATTTTCAAATAGGGTCTTGAGGAAGTGACGCAGAGATCCAGGATAAAATTGATTTAGATACGATACTCATACAAAACAAACAACATATATTTATTAAAAAAACAGGAAATAAAACACAATATTAATATATTTCACTTGACAGAGCTATCTGAAACTGAGATCATACCTGGGAAAGAGAGTAAAAAAAGAAATTATGTCAATCCTGCATTATCCTCTCTTTTCGTTCTCTAATCTTCGTTGGACAACCACCAATGGGATGGGACACAGATTCACTCTTCTGCTCTACATTTTTTGCATCTTCTTCTCCAATGTGTTCTTTCCTCTCTTTTGAATGCCTCTTGTCTGTCCTCCCTTCTTGGAAAATGAACTTATCTTTTGTTTATTCAATAAGAAGCAATCATATTCCGAAATTAGTAAAAAATTCCTCTCTTTTGAATGCCTCTTGTCTTCCTCCCTTCTTGGAAAATGAACTTATCTTTTGTTTATTCAATAAGAAGCAATCATATTCTCTTATTGAAGGTGATCTCATTTCATCATTTATGATGAAATCAATTCTTCTGCTTCCCCAGACATATACAGTTTTTATTCAAAAATTAATTTTAATAATTATAAAATTCTATCAATTAAAATATATATTAAATTATTTTATTAAGGTCTGCTGGAAACTAAATATACATCAGCTACTGCTTTATATGTCTATGTGCATAATATCTACAGGAAAAACTTATATGTTATATAAGACTTGGCATATTGTTATCAATGCTAATTTAAAGGGTATTTTTTATACAATATCTCCAAGATAGAGGGAGGTTCTCCTGGGTAATTTCATTCATTACTTCTTGTATGTATCTCTATAGCTTCCATTATATGGGCCTCTTTGGGGTTAGAGATAGATTCAATAATTTTACAATCTTTTGTAAAATTACTGAAGATGGCTTATTAAAGTTGAAAGTAATTTAATTCTTTAATAAATTAAGTTTTTTTCACTTTAAATTGTGCTATGCATCACTATTTATATAACTGAAACTACAAGTAAAATGGCAGAAAATAGTAATTACAAGTTAGAGATAGATTTCACAACCTTAGCATCATCCCATTTTATGTCTAGGGTGACATAATATTTGACCTCATAGTCTCTTTTGGCTAAGGCCATGCTAAAGTTACCCTGTGCCATATCACATTTATGTTCTGTTATCCTCCACTTCAATATTCTAAGAGTCTTATCTATGTATTCTTCTTTCTGTCCAAGTATGATGTACACACCTGATTTCATGTACGAGTTGACAGAGTCCTTATCTATCTTATGCCATAAGAATACAGTGGGCTGTCATCTAAATGTTACATGATGAATGATTTATTGCTCATTTTATTTTTCTGGCCATAAGTACTAAGGATGGGTCCTATGTGACAGGAATGGACCTATCATTGGTCCCCTTAGTCCACATGTGAAATCTATCTCTAATCCCAGACCTATCATTGGTCCCCTTGGTCCACATGTGAAATCTATCTCTAATCCCAAGGAAGCCCATACAGCAGAGGCTATAGGTATGTAAATAAGAAAGGAATATGAAATAGTAATGAATGAAACTACCTAGGAGAACCTCTCCTTAACTTGGAAGTACTGCATAAAAAATGACCTTTAAATTAGCCTTGACAACAATATGAAGAATCTTATGTGACTTATACATAAGTTTTCATTGTGGATATTATGCATATAGACAAATAATGCAGTTGCTGATATATATTTTTGAATTTAAATTTCCAAATTGTAGTTTATATGCTGTTTGAATATTCTGAATTCTTAATTTGTTTTAATTCTGTATTGTTTGTGAACTGAAGAAGATCCAATGGGGTTGAAAATATTTTTCCTATATTTGTTAATGCTTTATAAGCTTTGTTAATTAAAAATTCTGTTTCCCTATCTTTTGTGCTTATGATTGTGTTTTAGTTAAAAGGTAGACAGAGTTCCTAATTTGGCATTTAATTAAATAGGAATATTTAGTTATTAAGAACTCACCTTCAGAATCAATGGTAAATGGCTGATTAGGAGTGATTATTTCATACTTGCAAATATCTCTAAATTTTTGAGAACAATCTCCATCTTCTGCTTTTACTTGCACAATTTGATCATGAAGTTCTCCTTCATTAACATCAACAGTATAAGATTCATGTAGAAAAGTTGGTGCAAATTCATTTACATCTTCAACAGATACATGAACAGTTACACTAAATTAAGAAATTAATATTAAATATTTTTGTTCTGTTAAAATAATAAAAATTAGAACATTAAAACTGAATTAAATTGTGAATTGTAACATTTCAGTGTGGTTTGTTCCATTACTATAAATATCTTTAACAATTATATATTTTACATATTTTAACTATTGTAATTCAAAAACAATAATATAATAAAGTCTCATTATTTCAAATAATAAATAAATTTAATTTTATCTATTTTGTTTACTCCATTTATAAAATGTACCTAAATCTTTTCAAATTTTATTCTCTTATAAAATAGCTATTTTAATCAAATGTGAGAAAGAAACAGATTTGAATGTTTATTGTTGGCTCTTTCAACTTTGCTTTGTTTCTTATGTGATACACTCAATATTTACTGCCCATTAAATGACCTTCAAAAAGATCTGAGTTTGATACCCTTTGTAAACTAGTGTCCCAAAATTAAACATACAATAGAGTGTCGATTATCTGAACGTCAATTAACCGAAACATCATTTATCCAAACATAATTTTCAATTGTAATACGCAACAGATCTCTGCCAATACTCCCACCTTACAATGTACAGGTTGGGAGAATCTAAGCTTCTGTTATGAGCACTGACTGTATGCAGAAACAATTGACAATTAAACTACTGTATATATATCTAATTAATATATTTAATATATTAATAATAATAATACAAATAATTAGAAAACAAATGAGGCAGAATAACTTATGTAAACAATAAAACATGTATTTGAAATTTGTTTTGTATTTTTTACATTGTTTTTTTTCTTATTTCTCTATCAGATTGATTATCCAAAAAAATGGTTTATCCAAACTACTCTTGGTCCCAATTAGTTTGGATAATTGACACTCTACTGTATATAGTATATCTGTTTATACTGTAAAATTTTTGTGAGTTTATTTATTTATTTATTTTTGTATTATAAATGATTAATATTGTAATTATTATAATACAGTTTTTTATGCATTCATTTAGTGTTTACTTTTGGATGTATTTAAAATTAGTTTTGTATAGAATTCAATATTTAATATGCAATAATCAGTTTGAAGAAGAAATAACTGTTGAAAAGTTGATCTCAAATTTAATTTATAAATAAATTAGTCTGCTCTATACCCTTTTCAAAGAAAGATGACCTGCCTTATATGGTAAAGAGCTTATGGATTGCAAAGGTCAAGTCATCCAATAGAATAGCCAGTTTCTGTTTCATTCATCCAATACCAGTTTACCTTTTATCATCAGTAACAATTTGAAATGTTTATCTTTTAAAAAATTGTTGAATTAATACTTCATATTTCATTGTTGTGCTATTAAATATTAAACTAAATCTCTAATCGCTTAAAATTAAATAAATACAACGAATGATGTCACCGTCCTTTAGTATTTAGCAATAATGGCGGATAGTATAGTTGTTTGTAAGCAAGGAGAAATATTGCACAGTCAAGCTAGAAATATTATTTTAAACATATATAAGTATTTTGAAAGACAGAAATCTATTCGAAGTGACATTTTTAACAAAACTTCACTAGCGACTGGTGTTTCTGTATCAACAATTAAAAGAATTGTAACTAAAGGAAGCAAAACTGCAGACGACGACCTGGAAATAGAAAACACACAAGTGAAATTGTCAACCCCTGGAAAAAAAAACACAAGTCACTGATTTGGATTATTTCGATTTATCAGTTGTCCGAGCAGTGATTTCCGAAATATTTCGAGAAGGTAATTATCCTACACTTTGTTCTATTAGGGAAAAGTTAAAAGAAAAGTTATCATTTACAGGATGTCTTTCATCATTATATCATATCCTAACAAAAAAGCTTGATCTGAAATTTGGAAAAATAGATGATAGGAAATTTTATATCGAGAAACCAGAAATTGTTGCTCATCGACATAGATATTTAAGGCAAAACAGTATAGAGAAGAATTATCAGATACTTCATTTTTTTATTTAGATGAAACTTGGGTGAATGAACATCATGGAAATATTAAACAGTGGCATGGGGATAAATCTATTCGTGGTCGTCAAATTCCGGCTGGCAAAGGTCGTCGACTAATTTTAACTCATGCTGGAAGTGTAATGGGATTTGTACCAAATGCTCAACTTTTATTTCAATCTTGGACAAACTCCGCTAATTACCACAATGAAATGAACAGTGCTTTATAGTTCTTTAGCAAGTAAGAAATTTTTATTCTGGCATGATTTTTCTATGCCAGAATAAAAATTTCTTACTTGCTAAAGAGCTGTATTGAACTATATCGTATGCAAGTAGTTTCTGTGTTTTTGTCTGAACAGTGCTTGCTTTCAAAAATGGTTTGAGGAATAGTTATTACCAAATATTCCTGAAAAAATCTGTAATAATTATGGACAATGCTCCTTACCATTCTAAAGAAGTGGAGAAAATTCCAACCACAGCATCCCATAAAACTGAAATGATAAACTGGTTAAACAGAAAAGGCATCGCTCATTCCTCCAATATGCTAAAAGCACAGTTGTATGATTTAATAAAGCTGCACAAATGACAAACCAAAATTTACAAGATTGATAAGTTAGCAAAATCTAAAGGACATATTGTTTTACGATTACCACTGTATCATTGTGATCTTAATCCTATAGAATTAATTTGGGCACAAGTAAAAGAAACTGTTCGATCAAAAAATACATCGTTTAAGCTACCTCATGTCAAACAGCTGACATCAACCGCTATTCGTAATGTTACGACTTCTAATTGGAAAAATGTTATTGAGCATATTAAAGGTGTAGAAAAATTATATTGGGAAATGGATCATTTAATTGAAGAACATGTCGATCCATTTATCATCAGTTTTTCTGGAGATACAGACACCAGTAGCAGTGATGATGAAGTTAGAAACGCACCTCCGAGGTTTAACCGTGCCTTAATAAAAAGTCCTTTTCAGGACTATTTTAACAGTACTTTTCAGAACTTAAACAAACAGTCCTTTTTAGGGCTAAAACATTTGGTAAAGAGTAACCAAATGTATAATAAAAACAATAAAAATTAAAGTAATAAAACGAAAATTTTTAAAATAAGATCATTAAAGTAATAAAACGAAAATTTTTAAAATAAATTTTCAAATTATAATTAATTTTAGCATTTATAAAGTAAAAATTGAAATATTTTAATCTGATTAATATGTTTTAATTCAAATATCAAGTGGAAAATGGTAATAAATTCTCTACTGCGATCCATTTTACATCATATCATTTATCGTTAATCCTAACTGAAAAGACTTGTCGATCATCGAATTTGGCCTTGAAAGTTCTTCTTTCTTTGAAAAGGGTATAGGTTGTGTTTTATTTGGGACTATAGAATACTAGATACACATATTTTGTACTCTAACAATATGAATTTTATATTGTAGTATTACAGATGTTTTAATTCTGCTATTATTTTTGAATGACTATGTAAATACAGTCTATGTACCTCAAGTATGCCTAGATTTAGTATGCCTACAAATTGAAATAATGAAGCATTTTTTTGAGGAATTATCCATAAATTACATCATGCTATTTAGCCTTCTTTCCCTTTGTTATTTTTTGTCACACCAACTTTAATATTTTATTTTTAAGTAGAATGCTCCAATTTTATTTAAAAATAAATAAAAATACATAAAATCCTAGGAAATGGAATTATTTTATACCAGTACTTTGTCACATATACACTTTAACTTCCAAATAAGCCTAAACCTCTTCAAATCTGAATGTTTTACAATATAAGATATTCTGCAAATTTCAAATTTATTATCTATATATATAAAAGCATAAGCTTAGAAGAGTAGTGATATTTGAATTATCTCATTGGGTTAAATGACCATGTGATATGCTAGTTGAATGAAATTATTGGATTAAAGTGATCACGTGTTTGGTAATTGAGCAGTCTCATTAGATTATAATGGTCACATGTTATTACATTTGAAATTAATAGCAGATGTTGAGTACTGTGCTGTGTATTGTTTCATTAAGTTACTGAAATTCAGATTTCATATTAAAATGTTGTTATAGAGTAATTTTATTTTAAAAAAATAGTCTATCTCTAATTTGTTATATATTATATCTTACATTACTTAATATTATTCTTTAGTTAACTTTAATAGGTTTAGTGACTTGACTGACTCCATCTGGTTGTGTGCTATTAGATGTTGTATATAATTATTCCAAACACGTTTGTCTAGGCAATAATTTTTTTTTTTCAATTTTGATGAAAATATTTATCATATTTTTTAATTAACTTGAATTAAAATTTAAAATTTGATAGGTTTAGTGATTTAACTGATATCGTGCTTATATTTGCTGCTAGAAATATGCCGTATGTAGTTGTGCTATGTTACCCCACATCCATCATCTATTATTATAATTGCATCAAGATCCTCAAATTTAATGTGGTAATAAAAATAAAAGTTTAATGAATATAATGAAATATTTTAAAATTGAAACCATCTATTGATTACATGTAAACAATCATTAATTTGTATAGATGGTGTTTAACCAAAACTATCAGAATATGATAAGCATGTTTTTTATAAATAACTTTCCTGTTCATATTACTGGTATTTTCTTTCCTATTAGGTTAAACTCCAATCATGAAAAAGAAATTATATATTTAAGATAAAATAATAATTGAACTGATTAGCTGTTAGTATAGGAATTTATTCAGAATTTCGGTATGAAATCTATTCATGAGAATCAATATTTATTGAAAAAATGAAATAATGTTTAATAGGCATTCAAGTATTATGTAAATACTAGAAATTCCCCACTCATATAAACGAGCAGAAATATACTATTGTGATCTAATCTTATAATACTTTATATAACAGCATATTGTATAATAATAGTTTATCTTGCAAATTTATTTACTATATATTTTATTAAGCATTAGTTCAACTTTGTAGTAATTGCACAGGGGCCCATGGAGGCTGCACCCCACGGGCGCCGTGCCCGACGGCCCCACCCCAATGGGACCCGGTTTCATCTCCCCAGTGAGCCCACAGTCTGTGGGGATATGAAACCCCCACGGGGGGTCCTGTGGGGTGGGCTGCACCAACCAGGGATCAAGAGACTCTGTCGGGTGGGAGCCCACCCCCACGGGGGGTCCTGTGGGGTGGGCTGCACCAACCAGGGATCAAGAGACTCTGTCGGGTGGGAGCCCACCCCCAACAGGCCCGGTTTCATCTTCCTGGTGGGCTGCACCCAGTTTCATCTCCCCATGTTGCACCGGGGTCCCCGTGGGGTGAGGCTGCACTCCTGTGAAGAGGGTAGTTTACAGCATGATGAATGGTTATAATTTCTTTGTGTGATAAAATATAAGCAAATTTCATGGCTATGTAATACATCACCATCGTAATTATGGATATAGAACAGGCTTAACAATTTCTTTGTGTGATAAAATATAAACAAATTTCATTTTAGATATGTATTTCTTTGTGTGATAAAATATAAGCAAATTTCATTTGAGATATGTAATAGTGTGATAAAATATAAGCAAATTTCATTTGAGATATGTAATATATCACTTATGTGATAAAATATAAGCAAATTTCATTTGAGATATGTAATATATCACCCTCGTAATTATGCATGTTAGAACAGGCTTAACTGCAAATTCAACTTAAAATTTCCTTTAAAATAAAACATCCAATGAAAAGGTTAGCTAAACAGAAAAGGCTTAACCACAAATTCAACATAAAATTTCCTTTAAAGTAAAACATCCAATGAAAACGTTAGCTGAATCCTGTATCATAATTAGTAATAATAATTCTTTTAGCTAAGTAATTCTGTAAAAATCCAATAATAGTAAATGCAGGTAAATTATCTGTTGTCCCTTACTTTGACACTTAGCGCCATCTATTGATACTTATTGTCAGTAAGTGATCTGTTGCCCCTTTCTTTGACACTTAGTGCCATCTATTAGCCTATTGATATTTATTGTCATAAAACAAAAATTCGGCCCCTAGGGCCCTAAAAAATGGCCAAATAAAAAAAAGATCTGTTGTCGCAGACATCCGAAAATTAGACCTTTCTAACGATACCCTATTTATAGAAATCGGTACAGTGGTTCATCCGAAAAAAAGACTCCAGCCAGCCACGTTTGACTAATTATAATATAAAAGATTTTAAAGAGATGGAGCAGTAAAAAAAATTCTTATATGGGAATAGGTGAGATGCATCAATCCTTACAAAAGATTAATAAATTTTTAAATATAATTCATGTGCTAGAACTATTTATAAGCATGCACTACATTATGAATTTGTTATTATATATCTTTCTATTAAATTTAAAGTTACCTTTTAGTAGAGATTAAAAAACCTAAATGTTAACTACTACAAATTTATAAATATTTATATATTTCTATATTTTTAAACTGCAGAGGAAGAGTAGAGAAATAAAATCTTACATAATTTAAGGAGAGGGTCCATAACATGGAGAGAGGGGTATGTTTAAATTAATCAAAAATATGCTTATGTAATATTTGAATGTTTCCTTATGAAAAACATTGTATATCTTGAAATTTTGGATTAAATTCCAAAATTTTTTGCAATATTTGTAATATTGCCATTTTAATAAATTATTTTTATAAATTTGTTATAAGTGTAATTTTTCAATTATTATAATGAAAGATTTCATATCATAATATATATTTGAATGTATGAAGATTGTTCCATTCTCAATTCCAAAATAATAATAAGAATTGTATCAATAAGAGTTTAATTATTTTAATTTTATCTATCATTTTTGAAAGGAATATTTACTAATATAATGCTACTTGTAGAGAATCTAAAGTTTTCATTTAATAACACTATAAAATCTGTATATTTTTTTATATTTCCAAAATTCATATTATCACTTCTTTTACATTCATTACAGTTTTATACACTTTTGCTTCTCAATATTTTGCAATCTTAAAATATTTATTCAGCATCACTGTTTTCTTTTGATAAGTATATAATATTCATGATCTAATCATTCTTTAAAATTCATTTCTGTTTACCTTATATTTTCATTTCTGTTTGTAATCAATAAATGCCTATTATATTTAACTAAAGTAAATTAAAAGTAACTACAGTCAAACCCCGATAAGACACCACCATCCGTTCGGCAAGATTTTGGTGGCTAATCGAGGTTGGAAGTTAATCGAAAATACGTGTAATATAGAAATGAAAATGAACTCTGAATTTATTAAATTTGATAAAATATAGTACATTTATATTTAGATCGTATAAATATCATATATGTACAATACAGGTAGGCCTCAATTAGTGCGAGTTCGAATAATGCGATTTCGATTAGTGCGACTTATAAAATTGATACCGTTTTTCAGTTAGTGTGAGCAAATATTTGACTAATGCGAGTTGTAAGCATAGACCAGTCTTACTAACTAACAAACAGTCTTACTAACAAAGCTCCATCTCCTTTTATGATGTCAATTAATAAATTACCGTTAATTTACGGTTAGTAAAACCGGACGAGGAGCAGTCCAAGAACAGTCACTTGGCTTTGAAGGGGTGAAACATCAGAAAGATGGGCTTTTTGCTGTTAACTATTTAACATTACTGTACTATTATTTAGCTTTGCTATTCTATACACACAGTATAGTACAGAATTTTCTCTTTTAAAAAGTATCGAAATGAATAAATTTTATCCATTTCGATACTTTTTAAAAGATTCCTATTTATATTTATCAATGTTTACTATTTAAATAAATATTATATAAAATGAATATTTTTTAATAAATTTCTGTTTTAAAATGGGACTTTAAAGGATTTTTTTCAAAAAAATTTCCATGCGCACGTATTTATGTGTGCTTCGTACGCAATGGACGCTCTCTGTCCCGCATTATGTTACGATAAAAATGGTCACCCTATGCTAAAGTTGGGGGTAGGCTTATACACGGGTTTCGCATTTTTTCAGATTTTCAAACTCTGAAGTCGGGGGGTTGGCTTATACACGAATCAGCTTATATTCGAGTATATATGGTAATAACTGCCAGATAATATACCTGTTTCTATCTAGTCATTCATCTTGAAAATATGAAATGTTTTGAGGTTAGAAGTGATTTTATATTTCAAAATTCATGATGCATACTTCAAACATTGCATTAGTGATATATTATTTATGTAAACATTAACTAGTAGTTTGACATAATTTTTATTACTAATAATGATATCTTTGGCTAACTTTCAACAATAGATATTCACATATGAACAAAACCAGTGATAAGGAAAATCGTCAATAAAAATTCAAAATCATATTTAATGAAATATAGAAACAACTCAATTCAGTAAAATTTCAATGGCTTAGCAATAGTTTTCTATGACAATAAAATATCAACACTTCATAATAACTCTATGAAAATAATATAAGCACATTTTTAAAATCCAGATAATCAAAAATTTGATATTACTCTTTAAAATGATTTATCACTTAATGTTGCAGGACAAATAAAAATTAAACTCCAAAGAATAGCTGAATAAAAAAAGACTAGCAAATATAAGAATTATGTTCATAATGATGCTGAATGATAATCTATATTACAATCTCAAAGAATATAAAACAGCACTAATTGCAGTAGAAAAAAGATTTATTAATCTAAGTTCCGCTAGCACTTTCGGTTAACAACCATCATCAGGCGGAGTTCTGATAAGAAGAATTAACAAAAAGAATGCTGTTTACTATGGCAACCTTTGAATAGAATTTCAAAGGTTGCCATAGTAACCAGCATTCTTTTTATTTATTCTTTGTATCAGAACTCCGCCTGATGATGGTTGTTAACCGAAAGTGCTAGCGGAACTTAGATTAATAAATTTTTTTTCTACTGCAATTAATGCTGTTTTATATTCTTTCATAAGTATATTGGTTAAGCAGTATTTTAGCTCTTTAAAAAAGTTTACACTCTCAAATCTCTCTTTCAAATTTAAAAGAAATTATGCACAACCATTCATGAAAAATCTATATAAATTACTAGCTGCCTTTCTCAGTATCATGTGGGCAATATTTAACTGAGCACATATCAATTTTTGCTTGTAATTGTGAGCCAGCCAGTAATTAAAATTAAGTCTAATTAATATGCAAAAAATTTAAATTATGATATCTTGCTTAATTTTTGACAAAATCTTTTAAAATTTTCAAATTTCATAGAGTATTTTGTAGTTTTAATTTTCAAAATCTTTCTAATAATGCAAGCAAATTTTTGGAGTTTTATTTTTTCATGCATTTTCATTCAGTATGAGATTGCGGAAAACACAATTTTTTTATATGAAATCTTAGCCATCCAATGAAATAGTTAAATATTTTTAGATAGTAACCAGTCCTCTGACCAAAATAAGCCGTGAATGAAGAAATTTGGCCAAAATTTTCAGAAATTATTTATAAAATCCAAGAGTTATGCAACTTTTGTTGAATGAAGTTACATCATATAATTATTAAAAAATATTATATAAATTCAATGAAATATTGTCATTTTCTTAGTATTTCATATTTATTAACTTGTTCTTACTTCATATACACAATTTTTAGCAGTATATTTTAATAAATTTTTTAATTTATATTAAAAAGTTCTAACATATATGATAATAGTCTCATCTCATAAACAACTGAACATTCTTTATGTTTCTCTCATTGGATTGTAAATAGTTTATTGTAGCAACCCACACAATACCACATGCTAAACTTCGCTGCAATTTCCAGAGAAGTCAGTAGCTGCTGTAAAACAATAAAAGTGCCAGACCCATTTAAATGGCTGCAGGTGTTTACATTCCATTTTTCATGATTTTCTCCTAAATTTTGGTAAAATTGAAACAAAAAAATGAAGGATTAAGATACATTTTGGTTTGTTTTAACACAATTATGCAATATTTTCCTACCATTTACAATATTTTTTCAGTTTTCAGCATTTTATAGTTCATCATATAATTTTACTGAATCATATTTTTGAATTTTACTTAAAATTTCAAAAATATCATCTATTTCATCCTAAAATCATAATTACTTTGATATAGTGGACTAAAAACTCAACAGGATGGAATTAAAAAAAAATCCAAATTCTATCAAGCAGTTCAATTATACACAATGTTTGTTTACATTTTTAAAAATATTTCAGTAACAGAAAAAATTTAGAATTCACCACTAAAAGTAATTAAGTGATTAGAGAGACTACTGTACATTTTCATGTACATAGTCTCTCTAATCTGACACATATGGGACCGGGGCTTGTCGGATTTCAGAGATTTGTTGGATTATTGAATGTTCAATGAAAAAGATGCAATTACACAAATGAATACGCTCAGATTATTAAAACTCCTGTCACTACTCTTGCTGTTCAATTCTTACACAAACCCCTCAATTTTATCCTGATATTTTTTAATGTCATAAATGATGGGCTTGTCCAATACCATAAAACAAAGCCAAATCACTAAACTTTTCTCTCAAGTCAAGTTTCTTAATTATACGAAGCCAAATCACTAAACTTTTCTCCCAAATCAAGTTTCTTAATTATTTCTGCTTTTTCGACCGCAATCAATATCTTCTGTTTTTGTTTTGCAGTTTTTCTGATTTGTGACATTATGTAAAGATAAATAACAAACACTGATAAAATAAAAAAACACTATTTTACAGTAATCAATGTACTGAGCTTAAAAATTAACACCTTCGCAATGAATAGCAACTGACAATTTGTTTGCATCAGTTTCTTTCTCTCCCACATCGACAAGTTGTGATATGAAAATTTCACAAGGGAGGTGCAGTGGTTCGCAGAGTGTCGGACTAAAGAGACTCAACTGTAATTAACATGAAAAATCAATATACAATAGCTGGATTAATAAAACCAGGATTAAATTTTTTGCCCCTTTTTTATGTTTTTTATCACTTTGTTTTGATATCTATCCACATCATAAATGCACAGGTAGTAATTAGATCATGATATCTATAGACGACAAAGGCACTCAAGGATTAAATACAATTAATCTATATATTAATTTATGAAAATAATAGTCTAAGTATTTTATTCTCTATAAACTGTAGGAGTAATGCATTTAAACCATATGTTAATTGATTTAATGTTTAGTGTCATCACATGACTGATATATGAGGACCTGCTGTGTCTTGTAGCTGGTTGTTAAGCTGTTTAGATGGTGCTACTTGTCATACAACAAAGCACACAAGAAGGCATGCAAAAGTGCATGCTTCAAAATCTGAGGCAATACTAGCCGCAAGAAGGTGCATGTGTTCCCCATCCTAGTTGGGTTACATGTGCAAGTAGTCATGCAAGATCTTTTTGTTTTGATTATTTTTGAACTTTTTGTAAATTTTTCTTTGCTTTATGGATTGGGGTATGGAAAAAACACTTCATTTATTGAAGACTATCATCATCAAGTTATTTTATGGTGATCTTCCCATAAATTATACAAAAACCAGAAAGCACAATGTGATGCTATACAAGAGTTGGGTGATAAATATCAAATGGCTATGAAATCTGTTTTAAATATATTTGAAAAGACTGGAACCATCTATCCTGATTTGGTTCAAAATACTGATGTTATTAGCACATTGATCAAAATATTTGTGAGTCCAGCACTTCCTCTTTCTACTTTTCCTTCTATCATTTGATAACAGTAGCTGCTGCTAAAGCAGCAGTGCCTGTTATTAAATGACAGAAGGTACAACTCTTTCCAATGTTAGCATTTTCTGCAATATGTCTTCTATATATGAATGCAAAGGGTAAAGTGCCTCATGTGGTTGTTGTACATTGAGACATGCATCATTCTGCATACAGCACTGGCATGCAGAGCGGCATCGTCTAAACATACCTTTAGAGTTCCCACATATTTTATGTTATCTTAGGATCATAAAAAATATTTTGCAAAATTTGGTTCTGATATGTCAAAGAATATGGGAATGAATAAGGAACACACAAATAGTCAGACTTATAATTGCAAAATATACATAAACTTTCAGCAGGTTACATTTTTATTAAATAAAACATAAGCTAATTAGCAGGAAATATTAATCAACTCAAAGAAAATTACTTTATTTAATACAAAGTAGTGCTTTTGGAATTCTTAGATTCCTCATCAGCTTTAAATTCCAAAAGTGCTACTTTGTATTGAATAAAGTAATTTTCTTTGAGTTGATTAATATTTCCTGCTAATTGGCTAGTTGTAAGTAGCTATGTTAAAATTAAGCAGTGCAAATCTTTGAGAAAAAAATAGGCATAAGCAAAAAAATCTAAAATTCAATAATGGGAATAATTAAAATCAACAATTCAATAATTAAAAATTAACAATTATGTTTTGTAATTATGAGTATGTACACAGTAGAAAACTTTGGAAACAATGAAGCTATAGAACAGGGGTATCCAACCTTTTGGTTTCCTTGGACCATATTTGAAGAAAAAAAAATTGTCTTGGGCCACACATAAAATATACCAATTCTAATGATATTGTTAAGTAAAAAAGTTAGTAAATAATATATAATGCATGATATCCACCATGACCAACATGCAAAAATGTCATAGCATAATAATCTTAAATTTCTTTTCGTTCAGAAATTTTTTTTAAAATCATTGAGCAGGTCAAGAAGTTTTAATCACTGAAATAAGAAATATTTTAGAAAATGGAAATAGGAAATATAGATAGGTATTTAAATAATAAAAACTTCATTAAGTACATAAAAATCTCAATGTTTTAAGGAAGTTTACAATTTTATATTGGGCCACATTCATTACAGCACTGGGTCACGGATTGGACAATCCTACTAGAGAAGCTAGTCAGATATTCACCTTTATATATACAGGTAGATATAATTTGGATAACTGAAAAATACTGATATTGTGAGTTTATGGTAAGTTTCACTTACAAATTTGTATCATATTATTGTTATATCAACATTCAAGAATAGACACCTCTGTCATTCAATTATTTAACTGTTAATATTTGTCCAAAATCAAGACTTTAAAGTCAATGGCTATTTCTTCATTAAATTCTTCATTTATTCTTGCTATAAAATGGTTATCTTCACTTTACTAAGATAATGCATTCCTTGAAAATTAAAAAATGAATACTCAATTCCCATTAATTCTAATATAAAAATTTTTAACGAGTTCTTGGATTCCAGAAAGTCACTGCCATTTTACCTATAGATATTAAAACATTCTAAAAAATTAAAATAAATACAATACATATTATAATACAGTGCTTTGCCATTTACCTATTATATAAATCATTAAATAAATCTTATAAATCATCTATTATAAGCTAAATAGGTAATGATTTATATAAATGATTCCTTCCATTATTTCTGCTCAATTTCCAAACTGATAAATGCAAAGATTTCTAAAATTAAGCTTATTTATTAAATAAACATTCAAATCATTGTAGTTTTATTTGTTATTTAAAAACTATAAAATTTTCATAAAATATTGATTTAAATTTATCCATAATTTTTAAAAATTTTTATTTTGATGATTTATTTTCATAAATAATTTACCTAGAAGTAAAAAATTTAAAACAAAATTTAAAAGTATTCATATTATTTGTTTAAAACACATTAATTGTGGTAATTATTTATTGACATGCATAAAATAATTTGCTTATTTAAAAGATTGTATCGATTAGCTTTTTTATTATTTATATTATTTTCTAACAGTGAAATATTGTCTTAAAGTAAATTTGCATATGAATAAACAAAATATGATAATAATTATTTTAGAGAATGTACTAAACTAAATAAAATGAAATTATTTTACATTATTAAATATCTTTATCAAAATTACAAAATTTTTTGAAACAATAATTAGATGTGTTTGCAATTGGCATGCAGCAGTTTATATTAAGACGAAATTATATTAAGCCAGTGGTATACAACAGTAAATTTGATATGAAAATATATTTGATATAACTAGTACAGAAATTAAGCAAGAAAAATCATAAAAACAATCAATTATTCATATCATTAAATTCGTAAAAGAGCATCTGAATAATATAATATTTTATGGAACAATTTGAAGGCCCAGAAAATTAAGATATGAATTAGAATATTCATGAGAGTTACCTTCTTACCAAACACTATGAATACTGAATTTAAGAACTTATGAAAAATTGGATTTTGTTACTGGACATATTTTACTCATATCATTTTAATCGAAAAATATTAGAATGTTTTGAACATTATACTAATATTTATAGGAAATATGGTTTTGTAATGTAAATTAATAAAATAGCATGAAAAAACAGTATCTACTCTGCAATTAAAATTTGAGTAATCAAAGTGTGGTTTTGTAATGTAATAAAATAGCATGAAAAAACAGTATCTACTCTGCAATTAAAATTTGAGTAATCAAAGTATTGACTAGTCAATTCATTGCAAACTTACAATTAACTGCTTTTACTCTTTACCATACAGATAGCAACATTATGTTCTGATTCTATTAGTAAACTGTTAAAATTTTGAAATTAATTCAAATATCTAGCCTGAAGAGGGGTAGTAACTACCAAAACCATTAGCTTTTTTCGTGATGTTAAATAAAAGTTTTATGATTGTACTCAACTACAGAAAGTGCTGCTTTTTAAGTAATAGTATCAGTCAATTCATTCATGCCAAACTTGACTATATTATTTATTAAGCAATTCAGTATTTTTATTAAAATCATAAAACCCTTTTTGCAAAGGAACACTAATATACTTGTTTTCTTTGCACTTATAAGCCTTCATGATAACATTATGGAAATAAGATAATGCATAGTCAAATGATAACAATTAACAATTAGCTTGTTGTTTCTTTACTTTTCTAACACTAATACACTAACATTTTCTTACAAATTAAACTATAAAAATAAAAAATAAAAAAATAAAATAAAATAAATTAAATAAAAATAAAAAAAAATTTGTATTACTAACATAGTTATAGGTTTCTTACTAACACATTCCCTAAATTTAGTTTCCTAATTTACTATTTCTTACTAACATCTTGCCATCTTAACCTCTCTTTTTACTAACGTTATCCTAGCTCCCTTTCACTTACTACTTACTGGCATTACACTGTAGGTTTAGGTACTTGCTTTAGTCATCATATAGGTCTTGTTTAATAGGTACTTTGCACTTTATTTTATTTTTTTTTATTTTTATTTTTTTTTCCTTACTGACTTCCCCTATTCCAGATTCCTTAGTATTCTTTTTGAGTGGAGAGGGGCATTCTCTTTAGCTACCAAGCTTACAAAAAAAAAATTAGCTTCATAAAGGCACAAGATGTAAACTAGGAGATACTGAGCATATCTTTCTGGACTTATATTTGTATCCAAATATGAAGTATAAGTCAGGAAGAGTAGGCAAAACAGAGTACCTATATTCAAACTTCACTCTGAATATTTCTCATAATAGTTGTGGTAATTAAAAATGACCTATGGTAACTTAAAATTATAATTGGAAATCAGCAAACTTAGACTCTCAAATACTGAAAAATGTTTAATATTTTGCCATGAATAAGTGAATAAACACATATTGAGTTTGCAAATATGAGGGTTAGCTGTATCACATAAGATACAATTATTTATTGATTTATATAAAGAAACATTCCTTATTTTTTTAATTGCATTTTGAAATGTTTAAAAATTGTTTTTTTAATTTAAAACTTCAATGTTCTGTTAGGTTCCACTTTATCTATTTAAGAATGTCACATTTGTAATGTTAAATTATAGATGAAATTAATGAAAAATTAAAATAATCAAAAATATTTTTTAAAATTTATATTGAAAATTTTGTCTAACACACTAATGTTTTAGATAACATTGCAACTTAAAATATATATATATATATAAGATCGGAAGAGCGGTTCAGCAGGAATGCCGAGACCGATATCGTATGCCGTCTTCTGCTTGAAAAAAAAAAAATAGTTGATACTGTTGGTTTAAATGTTTTTGCGTCAACGTTTAAGAGTTAATTAATCAAACAGTAACTAAATATTAGCAAAATATTTAGTTACTGTAATTCCTCTAAAATATATTTTCATATTAATAATATAATACATAAAATAAATATTTACTATGCAATTATACCTTAAAAAATTATAAACATAATTTAGTTCACATAAAATATTTCAAAAATTTAATTTCTATTATTTGTTTAAACATACTTTTCTGATATTTGACCATCACATCCAACAGCTGCAATATCAAATTTATATGTTTTTCTTTTTTCACAATTCAATTCCCTCTTGGCAACAAGAACAACTTCCCCTTCTTCTTTATTTGTAATTTCCGCAACAAATGGTACTTCTCCATGGTGTTTATTAGTTATAAGGAAATTACATATTTCAGCTATAATTCAAATAAATATATTATTAAACATTTATAAAATATAAGCACTATAAAACCTAATAAATATTTCATAATATTTTATATAAATTTAAATAAAAAACTGTTTAAATAAACATATTTAAATATTTTTATTGAAGAACTGAGATTCCTTTTAGCAGTCAAATATTTGGAAATATTTAACTTAATGGGACTTAAATAACAATTATTTTTATATTGTTTGATCCCTAACATTGAAGAATTATAAAGTTTAATGATAATATATTATATGATATGTTGTAATAACAATGTTATGTGAAAATAATCAACTACTTCATTGTTAAATTAAAAAAATATTATTGAATACAGACAGTACTCAACTTACAATGGGGTTCCATTCAAACGTCTCTGTCGCAAGTCAATTCTGATATAAATCGAGGACTTTTGTAATTCTTGATCTGTGTGATTTCTGTTTTAATATTTTCATAAATTAATTTTTTATTTAACTTAAAACAGTTAAACTTAAAGCTTTCCTTGGATTCTTTTTTTTACATTGGAATTTTCATCAGTAATATTATTTTTCTTACTGTACACAACAAGTTTACGATGAGATACTAAAACTGCAAAGAGAGAAATGAAGACTTCAACTGCTGATTAGCATATAACATGCCAAAGAACTGATAAATTAGAAGTGAGTGAATCAAACTAGTGATTATTGTGTATTGTTGACAAACTTTGCTTGCCAATGGCGACACTGTAGCGTATACAAAAGCAATGTTATATATATAGTCAAACCTCTTTAAGCCGCCCCTCTATAAACTGCCACCCTCATTATTTGCCTGATGAAAGCGTTTAACAAATCTCTGCCTTTATGTTAAAACATGAAATTCCCTCTATAAACTGCCACCTCACTAATCGCCAATCGTCAACCGCCACTCATTTCTGGAGACAAAACCATTTCATTAGTAGACAAAACAATGTTTAAACCGCCAAAACAATCGAATGGCAAGGTCAACCAACACAAATGTAAAAAATTAAGATGGCAATTAAGTAATTTATCTGTTAACATTCATTAGAATGTAATCCATAACAATCGAATGGCAAGGTCAACCAACACAAATAGAAACACTAGAGAATCGAACGGCAAGGTCAACCAACACAAATAGAAACACTAGAGAAGATGGTAATTAAGTAATTTATCTGTTAACATTTATTAGACTGTAATCTCACACCTATTAGGTAATTTATCTGTTAACATTTATTAGACTGTAATCTCGCACCTGTGCAAGTAATTTATCTGTTAACATTTATTATACTGTAATCTCGCACTTGTGACTATTCACATCCATTTTCAAAAGGAGCTATTCCAAAACTTTAAACGGATTTTTACAAAATAACCGTTTAAAATAGGAGAAGACTGGAGAGCCATAACCTCGACTTTGCGGAAGAAGAAGAACAGTTTAAACCGTTTTTTTATAAATCAACTGTTGTGAGTATCGTTGCTGTTTCTTACTCGGAAAAATGTCAAAAACGACATTAGATGTTCACGAAAAGATTTTAATTTGTGAATATAAAAATAAAAATCCTTCTGCTACTCAGCAATTTATTTCTGATCACCTTTAATTAAATGAAACAATGTCATTCTAGTCTATACATGTTTTCCATATGTTACCATAAACCCTCCGTAAATCGCCACCCTCCTTTACCGCCAGAGAGAACCTTCGAACTGATGGTGGCAGCTTAAAGAGGTTTGACTGTATATACAGTATGTGTAAACAGGCAAAAAAGTTGAATTAGAGAATTTTTAATAATAATTTTTTGGCCATCATAAGTTGAGGACTATCTATATATAAATCATTATTTATAAGTTTTTATTGCTGATTCATAAATTAAAGCATTTATAATAAAATCAATTAGTGGAATTTGATTACTTCTTTGTAAATTCCTAGATATTTAGGGATTACATAGAATGATTATTTTAAAATAATTCATTGAAATAACTTGAAAATTATTCAGTTATTAAAAATATAATCAAAAAACCAATAGAATTGCTGGTATATCAATTTGATGCTTTGATCAAGCTTGATCAATGATTTCAATATGTGTGAAAATCCAAGTAATATTCATCAATTATCTTTGTCATTGATATTGTAACAACAATTTAAGATATTATTAATGATCTGCAATTTCATTACTTATAATTTGTTATGAAAATAGGATAAAAATTGAAATTAATTCATAAATATATTAAAGTTATTTATAAACTGAAAATATATGCTTAAAATCATCCAATACTGAACTCTAAAATCTTTAGCATATAAGTATAAAGATAATGGACTGCTCAATAATTAGTAAGTTGGCTGCTGAATGTTTCTGAGGTCTCAAATGTTAAAGATTTTTCATATTGTTGTGGATGTTAATTTTCTCAAATTCATTATCATCATCATCATCAACATTCATAATTAGAAACCTTTATTATTAGAAGCATCAACAATAACTTACTTTCTAACGTATAGATGAATTTTTCTTATAGGAAAAACTGATGATAAATATAAATTATAAATCTAAACCAAATAATTCAATAAAGCATGTTTAATCACAAAAATTTTAAGAGGTGATTTATGTACAGCAAATTCTATATATCTAGGAGCATTACAATTTATAATACAAAATATAAAGTATATGTATTGAACTAATTTATCAAAATTTCAAAAAAAAATATTACTGTCAAATTGGATAGAATTATTAGTGTTGACAGAAATTATCTTCTATAACAGTAAGCCAAATTTTTTCTGTTGAATATCAAATTCAAATTAAAAATCATTTTTCACATCATTAGGGGAAGTTTAATAAAATATTTATTTATTAATGAAAATATTATATATGTAATATATAATATATGTAACTGTAAACATATATATTATATATGTTACATACAGTTACATATATATTATATATGTAACTGTGTCATGTTTTATTGAAAAACTTGATAAGTAAATGTGTTATATTATTTGCAACAAAATTATTTATGATAAATATAACTGTTTTACATTATAAATTTCTCAAAGTCCATCACTAAATCAATAAGTTTATTATTATTTTTTAAGTTTTCAATTTTGAAAGTTTTTAAAAATTGATTTGTTTAAAACAATTTGAAGTCATACTGGTTATATCTGATCCAAGAAATGCATATTTGGTCATACATGTTCTACAAACAGTTCAATTTTCTAGATACAATAGAACCTCGAATCTCATAGGAACAAAAAAAAATTCAATATAAAGAGTTTTCGAGATATCAAGGTTCGATAAAGCTTTTTATGTCAATAATACCTAATACTACATAAGACTCTCCATTCCATGAAAATTTGCATCTAAATATTCCTGCATCTTATAAACCAAAGGTTGAAAATATTATTGAATAAACATGATCATACTGACAAAAATCTATCACAATCAGAAGTGAAATTTAGAAAATGAAACTATTGTATGGCATGTTCAGTATTCCAAACATGTGCAAAAAAAGTTCCTGTTCCAGTTATCAGTAGCACATATACATTCTTTTCTTAAATTTAAATCCTTTGTTTAGACCAGTGGTTCCCAACCTTTAGCTGATCATGCCCCACCTAAGAATCTCTAAAATCCTGATGCCCCCTGTGACATATAATTTTTATTATTCAAAAAATGACTGCTTATTTAAGTGGAGGAAGCCTAAAAGACCATTAACTTGGTCTAAATATGCTTCCAAAGAGCATGGCATCTGTGAAAGAGAAAAAATAAAAGAACAAAAGGACAGTTGAAGTACTGAGGAAGAAATCACTATATATAATTATATATATAGATCCCTAGAACCATATGAAATGCAAAAAATTTACTGTTAATAAGTCATTCTCGAATCATCCCCCTTAAAAATCAAATTGCCTCTCTATGGGGCATGTGCTCCACATTGGGAACCACTGGTTTAGACTCTGAAAGGGAGGAAATTCGTAAACATTTTTAATTTCTGTAGTACAAGAATTATAAAGTGATTGAGATAACAAGGGTTTTGAAGAAAATATTTCAAGATAACTATTGAAATTACATTGGTTTAATATTGATAGTTCATGGAAAATTTTTTTTTCCACATATCAAGGGTTTCGAGACAGAGAGCTTCGAGATAACAAGGACAAACTGTATATCAATATTCTTTAATTTTTTTCCTGAAAACTGGAAATTGTTATGAATTTGAATCTTTGAAAATTGTTATTATCCACTCTTTAGATATTTATAGAATTATATTAACATTTATGTATTTCAAACTAGGCCATTTAATTCTAGTGTATATAGCCAATAGGGTTTGTCGGTTTTTAAAAACCGGGTTCAAAAACCGGTATTTTGAACCCGGTAATTTTAGTATCAAAAACTGGTTTTTAAATTTAAAAAACCAGTTTTAGATACTAAAATTAATATGAAAAACTTAATTAATTATTTAATTAAAACAGTTAACATTTTGACTTGAAATTGCCTTAATAAATAAAATTGCAATAAACTTTTGCTATATTTGCAAAATCTACAAAACAGTATACAGTGGTACCTTGGTTAACAATGGCCTTGGATAACAACGAGTGGCTACAAGAAAAAAGTGTCTTGGTTAATGACGCAGGCTTTGGTTAACGACTCCTGATTATGTGAACTTTCCGACAAAATAGCACTATAACACCTCATCATCGCATCACGTGATTCATTAGCTCAGTTGTTGTTATTTTTTTTAATCACAATCAGTTCAAATCCGACAATATCATTATTAAAATTAATAAAATTATAACCATATAAAAATATATTTAAGTAAATGATAATTAACATATAGTAATGAAAACAAATTATTTAATTAATTAAAAATAGACGTGCAACAGTTCACTAGATTTTAGTTTCTTAAAGATGATTTCTAGATGATTATTATTTTAAATTCTGCCAACAAAGTCTGATTCTATTTTTGTTTGTGTTATATATTACTTGACACCTGCAAGTGGTGTGACATCACAGTTTCGGATTCTAATAGAAGAAAAAAACATCTGTCCGACATCCTACAGTTCATATAGACAATAAATCGGTGAATCGTGTCACTGTTCGTTTGCCATTAAAAGGCAAAATCAAATCTATCTATATAATAATCGTTGAATCTATAAGCTGCTAATCAGTGTTTACGGGCTTGTTTGTCAAAAAACTTCGAAGTGAGCCAAATTATCCTTCTGGTATTCGTTTCTCAAAAAACTCCGAAGTGAGCTCAATTGTCCTTCTGATGGAAGATTGATAGTTAACAACTGTTTTCATGAATAATTTGTTTTATTAATGTTAATTTTTTTTTGTAGCAAATATAATAAATAAGTGATATTTTCCATATTTTTAGGACATTTTAAATGAGTTTTATCTCCATTTTTAATATTTACTATGGTTGTGGGAAGGAGCCGGAACGAATTAATCAATTTTCAATTAAATCCTATGAGGAATCACGCCTTGGATAACGACAGTTTTGGTTAACGACGGTAATCCTGGAACAGATTACTATCATTAACCAAGGTACCACTGTATCTATAAATAAGCCTTATTCAAAGTGGAAAAAATAATTTTATTACAGAAGTACTTTTGACTTTCAATTGAAGTCGAAAGTACTTCTGTAATAAAATTATTTTTTTCCACTTTGAATAAGGCTTATTTATAGATATACTAGTTATATAAGTGGAAGTTTATATATGCATTATCCACAAAACATTTCAACAAAGAAATCTAGTGTATTTCCACTAGCTTCAAAACTCAATATTATTAAGTTATCTGGAATAATATTGTCTAGAATATATCCAAATTCTGGTACGGATCTTTAACCCAATGATGAATATATCAGAGACAGAGAAACTCTAATAGAAGCCATGGAAAAATAATTCATTAAGATTCTTGAGGAACCTCAAGAAATGATATCAAATCCGAAGGCACTGAAGGCCAAATATTCAGTATTTGAGTCAACCAATAAACAAACAAAGAATTTAGATTTATTATCTGATATCTTGAAAATGATAAACCCAAGTTCAGTAGCCAGGGAGAGAGTTTTATATTTTAGGAAATTTTGTATCTAGAATAAGAACAAGATTAAGTAATCATTCAGTGATCATTTTATGTTTTTTGAAATCATATTTTCTGAAGAAAATTACTAAATGAAATAAAAATTTATAATTTATATTTTGTATGGATTTTAGTTATTTTAGTTTTTTTTTTTTAAAATTTTTTTTTTTTTTTTTTTTTTTTTTTTTTTTAATTTATAATTTATTTTTGTTGTATTTTTTGCAGTTCCATAAATATATAAATAAACTGAAAAAAATTAAAATAGATATAAATATTTTTTACTATTTAATTATATATATATTTTCAAAAATTCGAAAACTGGTTACTGGAATTCGAAAACCAGTTTTTTCAAAAGTCGGTTTTTGTATAAACCCTAGTAGCCAAGGCATTAGTGTAATACATTTTTTCAAGTCTGTTTTTAATACTATCAGTTGAAGGTGTTTTTAGTTATTTTTAGATTCAAATCAAACAACAAATCCACTTATGACATTCTCTTCGGTATGTGTTTATGATTGTATGTTAATGTAGGATTGTATGTTAATGTAGCATATGTCTGTTTTTTCATCATGCATGTGTAAATGAGGAAGATAAAAATCCCTAGTTTATAAATTTATATTTGTTTATAACTGATTGTCTTAGACCTGATAATAGCCCTGAAGGTGAGTTGAAAACGTTAGTCAAATAAAGTATTTAACTTCTACAGTTTTGAGATAATTTTTGAATTACAGTGATACCTCGGTTCACGAACATAATCCGTTCCTTGATCCTGTT
>AYEL01072590.1:0-45577 GCA_000484575.1 Olivierus martensii
GTACCGGAAAGTGATGTCGTTCTTTTTATATTAATTTCAACGAATAAATCGTAAAACCAACCGATTTGACAATAAAATTTTGCATACTAGACGACAAAAGACTGTTGATAATGAGGATAATTACATTATTGTTTTATAAAACTTGTTAACATTTTATTCGTTTGATTTTGATGTAGGAAGGCGACATTACTTACCGGTACCCCTAATATTACATTCGTTCATTTTTCAACATTGAATAATAATAAATCAAATATAGAACTTTGAAAATCATCTTTTCAGTCAGTCAAAAGGGTTAAATACGAACAGTATATATTCATTGTTAAAGTTCAAGTAAAATGTATATAGAAATCCAAATCATTAAAAACATTATCCAAGTGGATTTTACTTTTCCTAATAAGATATTTTGAATTTAAACTATTCAGCTTTATTTTAATCAAATAACAGAATGCAGTACTCCACAAGTAAAAGCAGTTTTCTTTCAAATAAATCTCAAGTCCACACAACACATGTTTATTTTTCACATTTCATTGGTTCACAGGCTTTTCGTCATGAATTGTCATAATTAATGTATTGTCTAGTTAACATCTAGGACCTTTTCTTTACCTGCATGGAATAGTCCAAAGTTTTCCAATGGTTAAATAACTTATTTAACTTGTGAAAATTGTTAGTTTTTTTGTAATTAATTATTATATACAGTATGAAGTCTTAACAATTCATGATGTAAAGACTGAACCAATGAAATGTGAAAAATAAACATGTATTGTGTGGACTTGAGATTTGTTTGAAAGAAAACTGCTTTTACTTGTGGAGTACTGCATTCTGTTATTTGATTTAAAATAAAGCTGAAATAGTTTAAATCCAGAATTTCTTATTAAAAAAATAAAATCCACTTGGATAATGCTTTTAACGATTTGGCATTCTATATACATATTACTTGAAGTTTAACGATGAATATATACTGTTCGTAGTTAACCCTTTTGACTGATTGACAAAGATGATCTTTAAAGTTCTATATTTGATTTATTTATTATTATTTATCATCATCAATGAAAAAGGGAACGAATGTAATATAATTAATAGGATGTTTTACATACAAAATAATAAAAAATTTAAATATTTGAGAATTCTACCAAGTTTTGGAATGGATATATCGTCGTAAGGGAAAAAAATTACGTAACTTCGTAAAGATAAGTCATAGCTTATTTAAATCGATTGCATTTGATTCGGAATAATAAGATACATCTAAAATCGTTTAAAATATCCGATTATCTATAAAAGTTACATTATGGTCAGTATTTATTTAATTTGCAGCAGTTGACACATTTTCCAGCTTTGTCCTTGTTAGGGCATTCCTTGAACAGATGTTTTTCCGCACAGTGGCCGCAAGCTTTTTCTTAACTGCAGTTCTTTGCTATATGGTCAAAACCACAGTAGTTATAACACCGCAGAACCGGTATAAAGTCATCAACTTTGATTTCTGTCCATTCAATACAGACAGATCTCATTTTTATTAAAAGATTCCGAACCCTTGGCGGTACAGAGACAACAATGTGACGATGTTGAAAATCTTCTCCTCTTGACTTAAACGGTCTTTACTCGCTGATTTTTATCGTATCTAGTAACATTGAAAAGCATTTGCTATGACCGAAACAGACAGAGGCGGATTTAACGGCGGGCGCGCGCCCGGGGCCCGCAAAACCCCAACTTTACACATTTTTCTAATGCAATTATAATTACGTAGAAGTTTTCAATCAATAGTAAAACCTGATAGTATGTTTATATTCGCTTATTTTCATTAACAATCAAACTCCAAATACAAACAATTACCGTATGTTGGATAGAATATTACACTGGCAACATGCGAAAAGTATGTAATCATCATGGTAGTAACTTACTTCATATTTTGCTACTCAAAATATAAACAGTACATATGTTTTATTTATTTAAAAATATGATTAATATGTATTTTTATTCCGTTGATTCTCTCTTTAAGGGGCCAATATTTTCTTCTGCGCCCGGGGCCTCAACCAGTCTTAATCCGCCACTGGAAACAGATACGAAAAGCAACAGATATCTTGCGCATGCGCAGACCGTGGACTTTATCGATAGGAACTGACTGTGCGGAAACTAATGAATCGGCTCCGATCGATAACTAAACAAGAAAATCGTACCGTTCCGGAAAGTTATCCGTAATCTTTTCAATAATTCATAGTTAGTTCGAATCGCCGACACCAAATGCTGTATTATCGTAAATTCTCTCTATTCTCATAAATTATTTCTGTCCTCTATTATCTTTATTAAAGATAATCTGCTATATTAAACCGCTGACAGCGAATTTTAATATTCTGAGTTGGATCAGCTCGTCCCAAAACACATTAATAAATAGTCTCGGTGATATCGTTGACCGATAAAAACAAACAGATATAGTGGGTGATCGGTTAACGAACATTGTCTTGGAACGGATTATGTTCGTTAACCGATCACCACTGTAATGTGATTAAATGTTGCATCTCACCCTGATCAACGGGAAAGATGGCAATTTTTGCTTCAAGATTAGGTGCCAAATTTAAATTTTTGTATTTATGATTTATTTTCATAAATTAAATGATAAGAACATATATTATGACCCAAGCATAGGTCTTTGGTTCGAAGAAATTTTAAAACTTGCAGCAGGTTCCAAGCAGAGATCTTTGGTTCGAAGAAAGTTTAAAACTTGCAGCATAACATATAAACAGAAGAGGCATGAATTGCTTCAATACTTCACAGATATATAGTAGGCCTACACCTACCTTACAGGACGTTAAAAAGGAGATTTAAGGAAAATGACGACGAAAAAATATGGCATAGGACTACACAGTAAATAATTCATTATATATTTATTACTAATTGTATATGAAGGGCTTAGAAAAAAACTGCTAAATCCATTTTCTTAAGTGTTTGGCGAAAAGCTACGATATGACCTAATCGTCAAGCATGCGCAGACCGTGGACTTTATCCGTCCGAATTGTGAGGAAACTCTTAATCCACAAATGTTGTATATCGAAGTGACGAAAACATTAAAAATAGTACTTTCAAGTAGTATCTTATATAGTATAAACAGTATTTTAGAATGCTAATCCTTTTTATCCGTAATGATACGAAAAAAAAAAAGGATCATATCAATGAAAAATGGAACAATGAGCATAACTTAAACGAAAACTGCTAACATAAAAGACGCTCACTGTCTATTGCTTGGAAGACTGAATAAGTTAGTTGAAGACTTGTATTAATGTAGCATTTATTTTATTTTTGTCATCTAAACCACATATGGTAACCCGCGGGCCGGATCCGGCCCTGATCCATTTCAGCAAAGTTGATCGGATTCATGATGGGAGAAAGCATGGTGTTTTAATCTATAGTTTTTTTAACAAAAGAACTTTCAAAGCCAAATTCGATGATCGACGAGTCTTTTCAGTTAGAGTTAACTATAGTCGATACGATGTAAAACGGATCGCAATAGAGAATTTATTACCATTTTCGATTTGATGTTTGATTTAAAAACAATAATCAGATTAAATTATTTTAATTTTATAATTAATTTTAACAACTTGTTTTAATTCATTTAATATTAGTTTATTTTATTTAATAATTTGACTCGGAGACAGAATGATAATTTGACCCCGAAGTAGGAAAGGTTGCTATGCCTGATCTAAAGTATCAGGTATATACAGAATTTTTTGTTTATTCGTAGAATATCTCCAAATTAAAGAAAATTCATTATATATTTAATAGTTTCCAACAAAATAAGCTAAATTTAATGTTTTATGTATTGCACTGCCATTAAGTAAACTAAATAACTGCAAAGTCTTTTGTCTCAAGTAGAAAGTATGCAATAATAATTTTAATTTTAGAAGTGATATGTACATTCGACTATACCGGAGCAATCTCCATATCCGTTTCTTTTTAATAACAGATTTTTTATCACTGCAATTTTAGTGCATGCAGGCAACAGGAACAAAACTGTTAAACATAAATTTATTATTCACTGATTTACAATTTAATCAAATTTACAATAATTTTATAAATTCTAAAATATATTAAAATATACATTCAACTACCAAGTAACTCATAAAATATTAAAAGTATTTACAAAATTCACAGACTGTAAAATGCATTTCGGTCTTTTTTTGACCATCTTCGGCTACAGCAAGATGTGAACTTTCATAAAACTTTTGTATATAGGTGAACACAATGAAAATTGGTAGTTTGCAGAGAAATATATTTCGGAACAAGGATTTACATTAATGAAATAAAATAGAATGATTCAATTCTTGTATTCAGGTAACGCTAAGGTATACTTATGTTATATCATTATCGTGATTAAAAGACATTCACTATTTCAAAGAAAAGAAGAAATGTCCTTTGAATTAGTGAATAATATTTGGAACGTATCATAAGCATAAATACTTATATAAAGAAAACTTAATAGAAGCATACAATAATAATTATAAAGGTAACAACTTTTCCGCGACGATAAAATCTGCCGAGATAATATCCATCAATGAAATCCATGCATTTTGTGACGTTGAATGGTTGGCAACCTTGAGAGTCAAGATGGTGGCATTCTCTGTCATTAACTCTCATCTTTTTAATCAAAATTGCACACAAACATTGTTCGTATTTCTTCTTATAAATATTTTCGATCAAACATTTTTCGATTTTGTTTCACTTTCCTCATTTACTGCAGCTAATAGCATCATTTGGTAAACAGCGCGAACCTTTCGTTGATTAGCATTTTGTTTTACATGAAATGAATTATGGGGACGAACACTAAGAATCTTGGGGAAAATGAAGCTTATCGCGACTGTGGGAATCTACAATCGGAATTGCCCCCACGTTTATCTGTGACAGTTTTTGATCGTTCCGCTTTCCGTGGCTGAAAGTGGGAATCAACCTTATCTCTTTGCGTTCGACCTCATTCTCGCAATGCTCTGACATTATCTAGCAACCAAATTTTTGTTTAACATTTGAAATATATACTGCATTAACTTATTTTTAAAAATATTTTGAAGATTGAATTTGATTATTATTATTATTTTTTCTTTTCACTTGCCAAATCAATTAACTCCATCACAAAAATTGTAATACATAAAAATTGTAATAAAAATAACAATTACTCTAAGGATATACTATCTTATGCATTTTATATGTCATTAGATAAAAGCTACATCTGTAATAATACATTCTACAATGTTTATCTGAATTTATATTTTAAAGGGAATTTTAAAAAACAATTTATATTATTTTATCATTTTTCTCTACTTTTCGTTTTGTGGAGTTAATCGATTTGGCAAGTGAGCAGCTCATCTATTATTTTTTAAAAAATTATTTACATAATTATGAACTAGGTTATCTTTATAATTATTATTGTATGCTTCTATTAAGTTTTCTTTATATAAGTATTGATATTTATGATACGTTAATATTTGGAATGTATCATAAATATAAATACTTATATAAAGAAAACTTAATAGAAGCATATAATAATAATTATAAAGGTAACCTAGTTCATAATTATGTAAATAATTTTTTAAAAAATAATAAATGTGAATATTGGTTTGTTTTATTATGAAGGAATGGCAATTTCAAATTTAGTTGGAGAAATACTTGTAAATAACAACATAAAATTAATTGAAGTGAAAAGTTTTGTGAAAGTTCACACCTTGCTGAAACTGAAGATGGTCAAAAAAAGACCGAAATGCATTTTACAGTCTGTGAATTTTGTAAATACTTTTAGTATTTTATGAGTTACTTGGTAGTTGAATGTATATTTTAATATATTTTTAGAATTTATAAAATTATTGTAAATTTGATTAAATTGTAATTAGTGAATAATAAATTTATGTTTAACAGTTAAGTATTGTTCCTGTTGCCTGCATGCACTAAAATTGCAGTGATAAAAAATCTGTTATTAAAAAGAAACGGATATGGAGATTGCTCTGGTATAGTCGTATTCAATAATTTGTTGGATGAAAAAACGAAATCATAATATGGTTAATGTGTCAGCATCAAAATATAGTGGAATATCTTATTCGAATGTATTTCTTTTATGAAATAAATAATATTCAGAGTACTAAATATGAAAAGTCTAGGTAATTAACCCTTTCGGTCCTAGTGTACCATTTATGGCATATGATATTTTCTATTAAAAAAAAAAAAAAAAATTAAAAAGAAATGGATACGGGATTGCTCCGGTATAATTAAATGTACATATCACTTCTAAAATTAGAATTATTAATTATTATTCTTTTGTTCTACAAGAAATAATTAGCAAATAATTAAGAACTAATTTTAAACTACTTATAAATATAAATAAATTTTAACAATAATAGTGGAACTTTTATTTAAAATAAAGGAAACACAAACACACACACACATACATACAAACACACACACACACAAACACACAAACACACACACACACAAACACACACACACACAAACACACACACACAAACACAAACACAAACACAAACACACACAAACACACACAAACAAACACACAAACAAACACAAACACACACAAACAAACAAACAAACACAAACACACACACACGCCATAAAATGTTATATTTATAGTACATTTTATAATTCTGCAAAATCACAAAGCAAAAATTAAATTTGTATAAGTAATGAATACAGAATATCCCTGACTTACATAGATCTGTACTTATGCAGAAATTCTGACTTGTAAGAAAAATATACTGAACAAAGCAGATAAGACTATTTTTGCAGATATATGAGCATATTTTCCCTAATTTCGCCATTTATCATATGTACATGTATTTTATATAGTTATTAGGTTTGTGCTAGTTAATGATCTGGGCCTGAGTCTGGAGCTGGACCCTCTTGAAAAATTGGAGATGTGGGACTTGGAATTGAATTTAGATCATTCAAGATGGTAAGCAACTGCTTTATCGTGAAGTCATCCAGCCAACTTAGTTATATTAAAGAATAAGCACATATTTGCAATGCTACATCTTTGAGACATACTAATACTGTAGTAACAACTGTAATTCTGTACTCCAACATATATATCTTTTGATTTACTTAAATGGATCATTTCATGAAACTCTAAGCTGGAGATTTTCTGTATACAGAATATGCAATTTAGTGATAATCCAAACTCTAAATTTTGAAGACTACTAATAAATAAATTATTAATTATTGAAAATTTTATCTTCAGATTAAATAAGCATTTTCCTTAAGAATAATCTCTACTAATCTGAATTTAGAATATTGGAATATTTAAAATATCCATTTTATTCACTCTTAAGAATAATAGATTTAATCATATATTTTGGAGCGCAACTTCAAATGCATGTTAAATGCATAATAAAACAAATAATTGAGCAAAACTGGTTTTGTGTTACGCTTCTTAAGAGAGCATCAAAATGATTCTTTCAGAAGCTAGTCAAACAAAATATTTCACATTCTTTAAGTTTTCTTTGATCACAGTTATGTTATGCTAGTTTTCCTACTACAATAAATTTCAGAATAGTAATACAGATATCTCTCCTATAACACAGTAAATAGGTTCCTGAAAAACTGCGTGTTGTGTAAAAACCGTGTTATATGAGACCCAGAGCCAATACAAAAGGGATACATTCCAAGTCCAGTGAAAAATAACTTTCTTTAAT
This sequence comes from Olivierus martensii, assembly GCA_000484575.1. NCBI lineage: Eukaryota > Metazoa > Arthropoda > Arachnida > Scorpiones > Buthidae > Olivierus > Olivierus martensii. The sequence continues at coordinate 7,680 of AYEL01072590.1, forward strand.
TCCACATATGGAACTTAATTTTTATTAAGAATATTAATAACACAAAACATAAAGAAAGAACTAATTTTTATTAAGAATATTAATAACACGAAACATAAAGAAAGAAAAAATATAGTACAAGAATCTAAAAATATACATCACACAAAAGGATAACAGCCTATATAACATTCATTTAATAATTATATCTTCTTTACCGCTGTTTATTAAAAATGAAAACGTTTTTTCTTTTTAACAATATCAACTTCACTTTCTGAACTTTATCCAATTTTTTTCTTTTTAACAATATCAACTTCACTTTCTAAACTTTTTCCCACATTTAATTAGTGTATCTTCTGCTCTCTACAATTCTGTAATCTAACCCACTACAACCCACTATAAAACAATTGTTCTTTAGCATATACCTCCCAAAAAATTTATGAATAAAATGTTTTACTTCTCTTTCACATTCCTCTATTGAAGAATAAAAACTTACTTTTTATCCAAGAACTGTATGTTTGGAACACAAAATACTCAAATGGCGACAATTAACGCAATCATAAAACTAATTCAATTTTAAATGAAAATCAAAAATAGACTGCATATCTGTTTATATCTAGAAAATAGACCTCTCGAGGCAAAGTAACGAAATTGCATTTATGACTAATTTTAACAAAGTATTTACCAATGATTGCATTTTATGTGTGTATTGTGTGTCCCTAGTATGGATTTACAAAAATTAATGAAAATGTTTTATGTTGTAGGAGAGTAAATGTAATTTTTTAAATGTGTTAAATAAAAACTGTGTTGTAGAAGTACCGTGTTATAGGACGGTTTCCGCAATTTTCAAATCATGTTGGAGCGAAACCATGAGGTAGGAGAACATGTTATAGTAGGGATATCTGTATATATTGTAATATTGTTTAATATAAATTTTATTATCATTTTGCATATTTCATTATATTTTTGCTCTGTGATTGCTAAGACTTTTTAATAGAAAAATATAAATTTTGAAATTTAGATTTTTTAACAAAAGCCTATATTTTAATTGTTTTTGTTAAAAAATCAAATTATATATTTATATTTATGTATAATATTGTTACAAATATTTGGGGAATAATCATAAAATTCACTCTTTTTAAATATTACAGTCTTGTGTTGCAACAACATACTTTAAATACTGAATTAATATAACACCAACAGAAGATACATTATAATATTAGACAAAAATGATAAATCTTTATTGCCTAGAAAACTGACTTGATGCAAGAACACTTATTTACATAAAAACAAATAATTCCAACATTAGTGAGTTAAAAGTAATTTTACTACAAGAAATACAGGCTCTTTTGTAAATATACATAAGTATTTTTCTAATTCATAGAAATAAAAATTATTTAGGCACTTTGAATTGGAAAATTATATATATATATATTTTTAGTATGTAATATTTCTGCAAAAAAATAATTTTGTCAAAGTATATATTTCATTTATAATTATTTAACATTGCACCTTCCCTTGTCTAAAATACTCAAATTTAAATTTGTTTTTAATACTATTTTTGATCCTTTCTTTCTGGATAATTTTTAAAATATAACAATAGAAAATTTGATATCATCTGACAAATTATGCCAGAAATAATCTAAGAAAAAAAATTAGAAATAATATGGCACAATCATATAATTAACAAATGATATTAATTTATTTCTACAAAAACAACAACATTTTGGAAAATCTTTGGCAATAAATAAAGATTTGGGATTAACAAATAAGTTTTGATGATATTTTTCATTTTGAAAAATTTTCATATGTGTGAAAAAGCATTTGTTGTTATTATTCTATGATTTCTAAAGTTCAAGTGAGCTTTTTCGTGTCATATACTAAGGAATATATTTAAAAGATATATTTGATGAAAGTGAATGAATTATGAATATGAAATGAATACCAAAACTATTTTTACATCTTAACATTTGAATACATTTTCATACTAAAATGGAGCTTCCCAATCATTATAAGCAGATGGATCATCATTCTGAAGAAAATCTTGTAATATTTCTTCTGTTACCTGCCAGCTTTCTCCACTTGCAACTCCTATATAAAAAATTAATTTATATAATGAATGTAAAGAATTCCAATAGAATCATTTTATTAAGATATTATGAAATGTTTTTTTCCCCAATACAGTAGAGTTTCCCTAATCCGACACACATGGTTCTGGGGCTTGTCGGATTTCAGAGATTTGTCGGATTATTGGATGTTCAATGAAAAAAATGGAATTACACAAATGAATATGCTCTGTTTATTAAGAATTTCCTCTCGCTGCTCTAGCTGTTCAAATCTTTCACCAACCCCTCAGTTTTATCCCAATTTTTTTTTTAATGTCATAAATGGTAGCTCATCCAATACCATAAAACGAAGCCAAATCACTAAACTTTTCTCCCAAGCCAAGTTTCTTAATTATTTCTGCCTCTTTGACCACAGTCAATGTCTTCTGTTTTCATTTTTCACTTTTTCTAATTTGTGACATTATATAAAGATAAATAACAAATATTGATACAGTAAAAACACTATTTTACAGGAAAAAGTGTACTGAACTTAAAAAATAGTCCGATTATAATATCTGCACAACGAACGAATAACGACTGAAAATTTGTTTTATGTCATTTTCTCTGTCTCGCATATGGACAAGTTATGATATGAAAATTTCACATGGGTGGTGCAATGATTCGCAGAATGTCGGACTAGTGAAGGGCTGGACTACAGAGATTCAACTGTATTCTGTTATATAATATATTGTTATTTCATTTATTATAAATTAGTGTTTTTTCAGTCTTAAATTTATTTATAATGATTCATTTATTTACTACTATTATATCTGAAACAAATCCATTTTCTGCACATTGAGATAATTTCATATTAAGCATTTGAAAAAATATAAAGTTTTTGCTGTTTATTTTTCAAATAAATTACAAATTAATTTTTCATATGTATTACCTGAAATGTAATTTAAATAAAAAAAATCATAAATTTAAAGCATGCAAATTTCAAATTTATAATATACGAAACAGAGTCAATTTGAAAGTTTATGTAAAATTCAATTTATGCCATTTCAAATATGCATCAAAGGCACAAATCAAGCCTCTTCAATATAATTTGTTAGAACTATATGACATATTGATAAAAATATCAGATAGCACTACACTAACAGGAAATTGTGAAAATACAACATGAATTGCAAAGCATACATCTAATGATTCTATGATTTATTGTTCAATTTGCATTGTATGGCTGGCATTTGTTCAAATATTTCAAAATTAAAGTTTATAAGTTTATTATGTGTTATATATATATATGTTGCACCCAAACACCAAAATCGAAGAATGACCAAAAAAACACCACAACGTATTGTGACAAGTTCCAAACGACCAAACACCAATGCTTGACATTATTGAACTACGTGGCCATCATGAGATAACCACAATGCGTTGTGGCCAACTCTGCCAAAACCAATACGCATTCTGAGCATTTTGAAATGATCACAAACCGTTCTGAAATAGATCAGGGATGTGTTTGAGTATTACATTCCATTTTGCCAGAAGGCGGCTTAACAGCGGTGACTAAAATAGTGGCCAGTAGCAGAATTTTACAAAATTGATAGCACATTTGTGGATTATCTGTTGGCAACACTAAGTTTGTTTCAGTTTGAAAATGACTACCAGTGAGTGTGATTTGATGACGCAGACAGAGAATAAACCTAATAATAGTAAAGTAACTTTTGAAGAAAAGCTTAAGATAATTGTTGCAAGTAGTATGATCATAGTCATTATTAAGTGTGAAAGATATAATAAAATTGTGCATGAAGTGCAAGAAGTAAAACGTTTGAGAGCTAATCAATTGAGTTGTCATCTAAGCAGTATAGAAGACTGGGAAGATATGATATCATAAGTATTGGTGGAAGTGACAAATTAATTTAAAAGTTCATTGAAATGGAAGTAAGTGATATTTTTCTATATTATTGCAACACTGAAGACATATTTGGCATCAACGAAAGTGATCATATTGCAACTAGTCATAAGAGATTAAGAGGTAGGATAATAGTCTACTTATTTATGTATTTACATATTTCTGTTAGATTCCTATTAAAGGTTAGAAGTAATGGTTTTACTCTTATGTTAGTTTTATTCAGTTATGGGGGCAAAGTTAAAGAAGAAATATTGCAACATTACCAGGGAAGCTATTCAGCTTTACTTATCTTTATGTGAGCAGTGTCAGCTAAAAAAGAAGACTAAGAAGAAGGGATTAATTGTAGCACCAATTCTGTCAAACTACATGAATTTGCGATGCCAGATAGATTTAATTGATATGCACTCAGAACCTGATGAAGATTACCATTTTATTTTAAACTACCATGATCACCTTACAAAATTTACAATACTGAAGCCACTTACAAAAAAAAAAAACAGCCAAAGAAGTTGCCTATTGGCTTTTTGATAATTTTTTGTACCTTTGTAGCACCATTCATTCTCCAAAATGACAATGGGATTAATATATTGGATATATATTTTATGAAATAATTAAAAATTTTTAATTTCTAACCTTGTAATAATTCTGGTTCATCTTCACTTTCTGAATCTTCTTCAAAGTCTGATCTAGTTTGTCCTATATTTTAAAAATTTATTTTTATTAAGAAATATATCAAAATTTTAACAATAATTAATTTTTAAACTTTTAAATTTCTCAGCACTTCAAAATAAAATTAAAACAAATCTTGATCAAAATTTACAGATTAAATAAATAATAATTCTAAAGGCTTGAAACTTCTAAATAAATGGAGCAAGAAAATTACCAATATTCAGCTAGAATGGTGGAAGGTAGTCTGATTTAGAGAGCTGAAATTCATTTTCATGAAAGAAGAGCATAGTTCAAAGAAACATTTCTAATTTTCTACTTATTATGAAATTGAAGTTAATCATGATAGAGAAGTTTAATAAAAGCTAGTTTCTCTAGAATCATGTCTGTTTCAACTTTCCTTCTATTCTTTTAGTTGAATATTGATAATTTATTCAATCTGTTTAGGAAATTAAAGTTTTTCAAATAATTCTAAATTCATGAACAATTTAGTTTTTAAATGAATACATTAATGTTCAAAATTTCTATAAGATTCAAATTCCTTAATCCTTATTTAATAATATTTACATTTAAAAGTTATTGATTAAATTTAATGTTAATTTAATATTTGACATATAATTTAATTACAGGTATACTTCATTAGTGTTCCAGACCACTGCTATAAAGTGAATCACAACCTTTTTTCATTTGTTAATGTGTATAAAAGCATAAAAACACATTTATAATAATATTACGTACACAATAATGCTAGGTCTAAAAAATCAGCCAGGTGGCCATATTTTAAAGCATTCACATATCATTTTGGATGATCCAGGTTCAATTCTGGATCTCACCTTCAGTTTATCAGGATGGCTCCAGACCCAACCCATTTATTCTAAATGTGAGAATCGCGACTATATAATTGTATAGTGCGCATTTTCTCTACGAAGAACTATTATCAATAGGATATTTTACATACAAAACAATAAAAAAATTTAAATATTTGAGAATTCTACCAAGCTTCGGAACGGATATATCGTCGCAGGGAAAAAATTATGTAACTTCGTAAAGATAAGTCGTAGCTTATTTAAATTGATTGCATTCGATTCGGAATAATAAGATACATCTAAAATCGTTTAAAATATCCGATTATCTGTAAAAGTTTTGTAGAAAATCGTAAAGAAATGTGATTTTGAGCACTGACTGTTTCGTGCTGATCACATGTGGTTGTGGAGAATTTTGTGAACTGCTGAAATATTTTAGCGATGGTTTAGTAACTGTTTATTGAAATGATGGGTATTTATTTTGCTGTCTGAAATTAATGTTTGAATGTATATGCGACATGATACTTTCGACGTGGTCATTATGTAAAGCACAACTCGCATACCACGTGGTACTTCCCCAATCCTGTTGTGAAAAACGTATTTGTGTAGAATTATAGATTAGCACCATATTAATAAAAATAGCACCGATCGATAGTTCACGATTAGTATAGAAAACTTTACCAAAGAACCATACCTCTACCGGTAACAGTTACGTAGTTATAGCAGTCCAAAGTTTTTTACCTTTCATGACGTCACTTCTGGCAATGGCAGCTGCTCTCCCAAGTGCGTCTCATCACAACGGCCTTTGCGTATTAGCTAGTGAATTTATTCAAGTAATTATTTTCCTTTTTTTGAGGGAGGAGAGGGGTTGGCAATCAAAATTTTTTTTGGCTACTAGATTTTTGAAATTATTTTGAGCACTGTTCATCAGGAAGGCCATGCCAGTCAAACATTAATTACTTTCCCATGAAGTAATTAATGTTTGAACTTCCCCATGAGTGCATTGTACTTATGGGGAAGTTCAAACATTTACTTTTCACTACAGTCGATTCTTGTTATTCGCAGTAGTTACGTTCTGTAAATTCTTTACGAATACTGAACCACTGTGTCTATGGGAAATATAGAGTTAGTTCGCCACTCAGCTATAATTTGCAAATAAACATGAAAGTGCCACGAAAATCGAATTTGTAGTTACAAATAAATTTTTGGGAATAGTCGAAAATGTGAATAGGGAACCTGCGAATACAGAGAATCGACTGTATTTTAATACTTAAATCAAAATAAATTTAGTTTTTCCTCTAATAAAGAATGAAGTCAATTGAAAACACGTTCAGTCCTTGGACTTAGCGAGTTTCCATTAATACCATTATATTTAGTCATTATGTGTTTAACCTAACAATGACTAATTTCAAGATTTTACTGAGAAGTGCATACATATGAATTAGAAACAGATATCTGGTAAGATAATTCATTCAAATAGAAATACTTTCTCAATTCCATATTTGCTTCTGAAAATTAACGACTGAACGTGTTTTGGGATCACACTCTTCAATTATATGCACTGTATTTATGTTTATATATTTAAATCAAATCATTTTTGTATACAAATTTTATTTTTAATATGAACTTATCTTTTAAATTTTGTATGTCATCACTTATCCATAAAGGTTTAATTAATTTTGGTTAATAAATTTATTATTATAGTAAAATATTTTAATTTATAAATAAATACATTTTATATTCATAGAATATATTATTTTCTGTATAACAAATTTATAAGGAAATCAGAATATGTTTTCATTACATACATATTGCAAAATAAAATGTTTTATTAAAAATAGACATGATTTCTTACACTATACAAAATAATATAACTATAATCCTAATCCAGCCAAATTTCCCCTAGCGGTTTATTTTTGAATTAACTGCCAAATTAATAATTACTTTTAATTTATGCTACAGTGCTACCATCTGTCGGATTAATAATTATTAATTTAAATTTAGGCTAAGGTGGCACCATCTATTAATTAATAATCGAACTATTAAAATTTCCCAAAATTAAAAATTTGCCTTGGCCTGGAATCAAACCAAAGACTTTGGGTTACCATCCTGACACTTTACCAGCTAGACTACAAAGGCACTGCCAGATTTTCAATTTCGAGATGTACATAATTTAGGTATTATCGGACTTACGCTGACATCAGCGCTCCCAGACGGGCTAAACCTAACCACAGGCCCTTTATGACAAATCCGAGCAGACAGACTTGGCTCAAATCAGATAACCAATCATACTTCTCATTTTACTAAGGGATTTACGCGATCCAAATAATCCTAATCCAGTCAAACTTCCCCTAGCAGTTTATTTCTGAATTAACTGCCAAATTAATAATTACTTTTAATTTTTGCTACGGTGCCACCATCTGTTGGATTAATAATTATTAATTTAAATTTAGGCTAAGAAGGTGGCACCATCTATTAATTAATAATCGAACTATTAAATTTCAGGAAATTAGTAAAAATTAAGGTTCAATTATTAAATAGTAGATGGCACCACATTAGCCTAAATTTAAATTAATAATTATTAAGCCAACAGATGATGGCACCATAGCATAAATCAAAAGTAATTATTAATTTGGCAGTTAATTCAAAAATAAACCACTAGGGGAAGTTTGGCTGGATTAGGATTATTTGGATTGCATAAATCCCTTAGTAAAATGTGGAGTATGATTAATAATATAACTGTTTACCAAAACTGATATGCACTGAAAATTTAAAATTTTATTCATAACATGAGCATACTAAACAATAATTATAAAATTTTTTGTTTAAAAATTCAATATGAATTTTATTTTAAAGCTAAATTTAATTAAATAATATTTTACTTTACTATTTTTATCTGTTGAAATTTCTTTTTCAGTTATTTTTCTCAAATTTTCTTGATTTAATTCATCTCTGTTAATAAAAATCAAAAACATTAAGAATTTTTTTTTAATTTTTAATTTATATATTAAAAAACTATGACTAACTTTGTGGAATAAAATATAAAATAAACAATTTTAAAATTTTATAGTTACAGATAACCCTCATAAACATAGTAGTTGAATTCCTATAAAATCTTATATAATGTGAAACCATATTATAAAGGAGTAAAAATTAGTACAAAAAGAAAAAGTTATATTCAAAACCTAACAAAAATATACTATTTTTTTTTTAAAAACTTAATATTTAAAAACAGTAATAACTGATGAACAAAACAGATATTACTTACACACACACACACATACACACACACACACACACACACACACACACACACACACGTACACACACACACGTACACACACACACACACACACACACACACACACACCACACACACACGCACACACACACACACACACACACACACACACACACACACACACACACCTCACGCACGCACGCACACACACGCACACGCACACAGTGTTTTCGAGCATCTGTACCACCCTTTTTTCTCAGAAACGCGATGAGACAGGAAGTAGGGGAAATTTTGATTACCATAGAATACCTGAAGAATCAAATGGGCATAATAAAAATTTTGTGGGCCCATCGGAAGTAGGGGCACAAATATGAAATCTCCAATGGAAACCAATGCCGATTTTGACATAATTGGATAGTATCGGAAGTAGGGGCACAAGGGGTCAACTATGAAATCTCCAATGGAAATCAATGCAGATTTTGGCATAATTGGATAGAACTGTGGAAAACAAACAACTTATATTTTGAAAGTTTTTTAATATCAGTTACAGATTGTGAGATATCATAAAAAAAAGATGCCACCGTGTGTACCGCCAATTGGGTTATTCAAAGCAATAATAAAAGGAAGAATCTGACATAGGGCATCTGTGTACATCCATGAGCTCATAAAGGGCTGAAATAAAGTCCAGAAATCCTTGTTCTTGAGTATGGCTCCAAGCTGAACTGTGATGGCAAGACTTGTCACACCTGCGGTTCGAGTGCTACACTTGAGAGTACCAGAATTCCCCTTGAATCTTTATATTACTGCTCTTTGCTGCTTCAATAATGTTTGGCAATGTACACAAAGTACACAGATGCCCTCTGTCTGATTTTTATTCTTCTTATTGCTTCAATAACTCAATCGGCGGTACATGCGGCGGCATCTTTTTTTTGTGATATCTCACAATCCATAAGTTATATTAAAAAACTTTCAAAACAAAAGTTGTTTGTTTTTCACAGTTCTATCCAATTATGCCAAAATCGGCATTGGTTTCCATTGGAGATTTCATAGTTGACCCCTTGTGCCCCTACTTCTGATGGGCCAACAAAATTTTTATCATGCCCATTCAATTCTTCAGGTATACTTTGGTAATCAAAATTTTTGCTCTACTTCCTATCTCATCGCATTTCTGAAAAAAAGGGTGGTACAGGTGCTCGAAAACACCCGGTATATATATATATATATATATATATATACACACACACACATACATAAACATATACATACATACATACTAGATGTCCATTTTGATTATACACAATAAGAAAATTAACGTAATTTTAAATTATGCCAATTTTTTGCTCCTAAGTTTTATCTATTGTAATTTAAATAAAAATAATTTCTGTAAAGTTTATGATGTGACAAAATGGATGAAGCCAGTTTTAAGTCTGTTCACTGATCAATTCATGAAAAACCAGCATCAAAATATCATTCAGCCTAGTGGCCACTTGTTATACTTATACAGGGTGCAGCAGAATGGAGTCCCACATTTCAAAAAACAATAAAAAATGAACAAAATAAGTTATAGAAAAAAGCTTGATATATTCAAAAACTACTAACAATCTAGTTTTTACAGGCTAGAACGAAAGCCAAAGGTCATTCTCGGACCATTAGAACACCTGAAAATATGAATTGTGTTCAAACTTTGGTACTGCTATCCTCAAAATGTTCAGCTCGAAAACACACTGCTGCTTTGGGGATTTCAGATCAAACTGTGAAGCAAATTCTTCACACTGACTTAAAAATGTATCTGTATAAAATTATGGTTGCGCAAAAGTTAAGTGAAGCAGATTGGGAGTCCTGTAAAACTTTTTGTGAAGACATTCTTAAAAATGTCTCTCTCTCTCACAAATGTTTTATGGAGCAGTGATAAGGCACATTTTCACACTGTCAGGTGCTGTCAACAAGCAGAATTGTCAATATTGGGCAGACACTAATCCCCATGAACTTCACCAACAACCTCTGCATAGCCCTCGAGTTACTGTTTGGATAGCTTTCAAGAAAGGCTTTGACAGTGCCTCGCCAATAACGGTCGCTACTTGATAGATATCATTTTTAAAAAATAAACTGTAAACAAACTAGATTGTTAGTAGTTTTTGAATATATCAAGCTTATTTTATTCGTTTTTTTATTGCCTTTTGAAATGTGGAAATCCATTCTGCCGCACCCTGTATTTGAATGATCTTTTTTTTATTGTAAATTTCAGATTTCACTAGAAGCTGCCATATTATCATCATTAACGAGAACCAAGCCAGTAGCATATCCAACGCCTAGTCTGATATGCTGGTACACTTTTCAAATGTACTGAATGTGGAATAAGTATTGTACTTATTATTCCATAAATTATTCTTGTTCTAACTTGTATGGTTGCAGTAAATTCTTATACACTAATAAAATTATCTACTTCGCTTATCTTAATATTTTAATCATTGCTGCTTATTTTTAATTTTATTTATTTTAATTTTTATACAAATTATATTTATGATATAGTTTATGTATAGACTAGTATCAACTCTGAATTATTTTGCTCACACACATCATTTGTAATTGTGATCTTGTTATACAGGAATACCTCAATTATCGTGGTTATTGTTGCCACGAAAAATACTGCAATAATCGATTGGGTAACTGTTGAACTAACCTGTCCATGGAGATTGCCTCCCATCATGCAGCTGTTATCAGCTCTGTCTGAACGATCACATCGAAACTGATGGATTACTTAAAAATGGAAATGCTGATATCTAGCCTGAGAACTGAAATGAGATATTTTTCTTTCTTCTCTGTGCAAGCTGTCTTTCTTGCCAGGGGGGGGTTTTTTTTGGACCCTCAGGAATATCAGGTGCGGCCCCTGACTATTCCTTCGGACCCCCAGAACCGACGATTCAACAGAATTTCGACCATCAAAAGATAGGGGTTTCTTCCATGTATGAGAGCGGGCTTTTTTGCTGGGGGGACTTTTGTTTTTTCGGATCCTAAACTGGCTGATTCGATCAGTGCATATATCTCAGGTGCCTCCGACAGCTGGGATATAAGAAATCTCCATCTTCACAAGCATTATTTTGCTTAAGGCCATTCCATGTGTAAACGCACATATACGGTGTTTAATTATTAAAAATAAGCTATTGCTCGAGACTTTGCAGACGCGGCACACAACACACAGCAGGTGTCACTCGAAAACGAGACAAATCACTCGTCGTGCACAGTAGATAATCACCGACGTAGTCAAGAAATGTGCACACGCCTTGGAGACAGGCGCATTGACGAACCAAATACGACTTCCGAACAGTTTCTGGCAGAATGAAATGCATGGCGTAGTCCATATGAAAGTGGCCTATAGAGCGAAAGAACCTGGCATCGAATCCCATGGAAGACAGACAATTTATCAGACGACGAAAATCGCCTCCTATGGTGAGGAAAAGGAAAAAGGCAATAGAAGATAGTAGCATAGAAAACAGAAATGAGAGAGAGAAAACTCCTAATAAAGGGAAGAAAAACTGAGAAAGAGAAGTAAAAATTTTGCCTCCTGACATATGGCGTTGTGCGATGCTGCACTTCCTGTTGCATGCTCTTTGCAGACAGGTTAGTTCAACAATTACCAAGTTTTGGTCTGTAAAATTCTTTAAAGAATGAATGATGTATTTTCAGATATTTGTCCTTTCTAATCAATGCTCATTTACAAATGCAATCCTTTTGTTCAAAGAACATAAGAATTTTATCTAAATATTATTATCTTACAAAAAAATAAAGAATTTTGTTTTAATTTTTGTACATTTAAAATTATATTCACAGAATTAATAATTAAAAAAATTTCCCCTTTAATTATCTGTAATATAATAATTGTAAAACATTAGAAAGTATAAGTTAGATTTCAATTCTAAAACTTTGATTAAATCAAATTTTTTGTCATCAGATATAAATTGACATATCAATAAATTTTATCTCAATCAAACATTCAAGTATAAGTAAATGTTTCTGAGAGAAAAATTTATCATAATGAAAATATTATTTATTAAAAATTTCATTGGAAAGAGATTCCTAAATAATAACCAGCTATAATTCAATCAAATTTAATTGATAAAGTAATTTTTCATATTTCTAATAAAAAAATTTTTTTTAAATAACTTAGGACAGAAGAACATTAAATTTAATATATAAATGAAAAAGCTAAATGAATATGAATATTTATTTATTATTGTAAATAAATATTTTATTAATTATATTTTACATTTTAATATCTTATATGACAACCAATAGAAAGATTAAGATTATTATATATATACAAATTTAATATAAATATATGCATTTTAATAAATAAATTCAAAAATTTTTGAAAATTGCTTATATTAAATAGCATAAAGTATTATTAATTAATATGAATTAAATTTTGCAATTTATTCAGTTAAAAAATATAAAAATATTCCCATAAAATACTTTAATAGAATTTATTTCTCACCTCCAACAACAACAGTTAAAGTTTCATTAGTTGCTCTTGCAACTACACTATCATAACAAGCTTGTACAGTAATATTAGTTACTAATATGCATCCACTTACATCCAAAAGTTTCAAATAAGGACATAAAACAGCAAGAGTTACAAAACCTAAAATAAACAAATTAACTTTTAGTTATTTAAATAAATTAAAATTATTATAATTATTTGAAAAGTAATTATAATAATTTCAAAATAATTATAATTATTTTGAAAAAAAACCAATGAGAATTTTTCAAATATATTATATTAAAAATAAATAAATAAATTCATTTTTAAAATGTAATTTTAAAACTTTTTGCAACAGGATAATATAATATATAAGTTATGAAACTAATTATCAATAAATATTCATATATTTGTGGAGGAAGGGTTATAGATATAGTAAGGGCTTACAATACTGAAATCTCGAGATCCCAGTTATTATTTCTCAGTATTCAAATATGGTATATAATATATATATGGTACTTTACTTACAACTGTCATTGATTTATGATCACTTAAATTAAAATGATGTAATTTTAAATTTGTGGAGGTGCGAGAAGGCAACGGGTATGAAACTCACATGGACCAGAAACATACTGACAGGTAGCTGACCTTGTGGCTGAGAACAGCACATGATGGGTAAGTAATCGGACAGTACCGATAAAGACTACATTATGAATCTAACTGATTCCTTCTTTATTTTGACAGAGAGAGATACTGTACATAATAACCTTTACAGTCGTCACACACAACAGAAGAAAGGTACCTGAATCAGATAAGTTTCCACCATTGAATCCAAAGAGGTATACAACTCGGGGTGGCGTTGAACATAATGTTCCACAAATATCCTAATCTAGTCTTAATCTTTATAATCTTTAATCCACTTTTAACAAACTAACACAAAAGTCTTACATGCAGTTAAAGATGATTTCGCAGAACTGAAAAGGACGAATGACCACTTGATGGTTGTCCATTCTGCTTCTATAATCCCTTTCAACTGTAGTCGTCGCCCAAACAATAGTGGGTACGACAACAAATTGTAACGAGGAGCGGGATTGTCAGAACGAAAATGCACCGGACAGAAGATACACTATTTCATCCGAGTGAAAACCAGAGAACAAAATGCGCACGATCCAAGGCAACGTTAGTTCTTATAATCCGTGATCTTTTCGTTCACCTATTTTCCAGCGTGAAATCGAACTATTTATTTCTTGGAATGTTCAATGAACTAAGTGTCAACTTTTCGTCGATTCAGCTGACACCTACACGTGAATCTTCCCCACAACCCATTATTACCAGGTATGAAGATCCACACATTAATCGAAATACAATCTATAATGTCGCCGTATTTCTTTGCGATTGTTTTGACAAGGCGTCTCTCCCCTCTCGTAAAAATTCCTCAACTCATCTCTGATTACTCATCTCCACTTGGGGAGATGATAGGGGGGCAAATTACTGGCCCTCACAAATTCTATGATTGTTCAATGCAAGTTATATGCAAATGAGTCCTTGAACATTGATCTCATGTAGCAAATTATTTCAATAAGAACACTGTTTCCAAATAAAATAAAAGTAAACAAATCCAAAGCTTAGCACAAATTAGCAGTAACAGTATTAAGATATAAGACTTCTTACTGTAAATCAGGGGTTCCCAAAATTTTGCCTAGGTAGGCTAATTTGTAAATTCCAAAATATTTGTTGGGCCAAAAAAAAAGTGTTATGGAAAAATACATTCAAATTGATGAAAAGTTAGACACAAGGAAAAGATTTATACTAATTTTATAACATAACCATTCTTTATTTATGACAATAATTACTTTTTATTACAAACAGTTTAAAATAACACATTTCAAAAATAATTAAACAAAAATAAATAAATAATTTCAAATAAAAAAAGAATAAATAATAAATTCATCAATCTGAACAACTTGTGCAGTTGTTGTTTTCTTTTAATAATATCATCGAGCCTTGGTTCTGAGTCAGTTGAATGTATTCTTAACACTGCTTGTAAATGTTTATCAGTTAATTTGGATTTCAATTTGAACTTATTAATATTCATGATTAAGAAAGTTTTTTCACTTATATATGTGAAAAACTTTTTCAATACATTTGGAAGCACTTATACATTTTTTTTAACTGAACAATTTTTAATTATAGTATGATAAAATTTATTTATTTTTTGTAAAAATATAAATTATCTCTATGAATTCAAGATCGCAAATGATCTGACATCATGGGCCACATTTGGCCTGCAGGCCACACTTTGGGAACCTCTGCTGTAAATACTAACTAAAAGGAAACTATAAGCCAAATAAGTAAGATAAACTGTTTATTCAAAACATTTTCAGCTATCCACATAGTTGCTTCAGTTTAAATAAAGATCAAAAAGTTTCTTTTTATCCTCTTATTCTGGCCAAATCAGAGAACCACTCAGAGTGACCAGCTCCTTTAAAATAATAAAACTGTAGATGGAAGACTATCCTTCCATAGCCATAACTGTAAAAATTGAGATTAAATAAAATATCAAACTACTCAAAAAAATATCAAATGTAAAGGAAGTACAGTCAATTCCGCTTAATTGGGACATGTTGGGACTAATTCATTTTGGCCCAATTAAACGAACTAATAATAAATTCTAAAATAAAATATGTAATACCGTAGATAAATAAATAATAGGTAAAAAAATAATAATTAGGTACCTATTTTAATGTTTATTATACTAGCTTTTTAGCGATCTCTGACTTCGCCTTCAACACTGGGTTGCTGATATTTATGCCTCACCCACTAACTATAGAAAACCATTTGATCTAATACTTCTTCGACTTCTGGATCCTTTCCATCACGTTATCTTTTAGATATTCATGGAATTTCTTTCTGTAATGGTCATTCCTCATGCAGTTGATTTTCTTGTTGTAGAAGACCTACTATGGTAGATTTTCATACACCAGCTATATCAGCGAGTCTATGATGGCTTGTATTAAATGGCTGGCTTTTAATTTTAAAAAAGCAATTTTACTTGAAAGTGTAAAATCATTTCTTGACATCTTGGCAATATTTAAAAATTTTAAATAAAATCAACACTGTAAATGAATATCGCTAGATATCAGCAATGAAATTTTATTTGAAAGTGTAAAATCATTTCTTGGCATCTTGGCAAAGATTAGTTTTTCTTGAAAGTGTAAAATCCTTTCTTGGCATCTTGGCAAAGATTTAAAAAGCAAAGCAATTTTATTCGAAAGTGTAAAATCCTTTCTTGACATCTTGGCCAAGATTTAAAAATTTTAAATGTGCAAAATCATTTCTTAGCATCTTGGCAAAGATTTAAAAATTTTAAATAAAATCAACACTGTAAATATTACTAGGTACAGTATATAGTAACAGTAGACTCTTAAGCAGATGCTGGTTGACATACTTTCGAATAAGCCCTAAAATATGTCAAAAATTGCTAAATTCCTTTTCTGCTACTGTCCCAATCAAACGAAAAGTTATCTCAATTAAGTGTTTAAATTATGTATTAGTTTATTAATTTGGTTTCTGTTCTTTGAGATTTGACCCAAAACAGCGGCTGCTCCAATTAACCAGTGGCTCAATTAAGTGGAATCGACTTTTATAATTTACACTTGCACTCCTTATAAGCCATTTAACAAAAATAAATACCTAAAGCTCTGAAACTATAAATCTTCTCATACAGAATAACATTCCCAGCTCAAATATTGCAATATTCACATTAAACAATAGTCAGATTACTTTCACAAATATTATACAGAAAATAATAGTAATTATAATTAACTAAAAACCCCAGACTACCATATATTATGAAATATTAAAATCTAAATAATTATACATTCATTATATATTGAAAAGATAATAGTAATAAAATAACAACATTAAAACCTAATAACAACAACATCAAAAATCTAAAAATCACAATACTCAATTCTTGAAAAAACTCTTAAATCTGGAACTCATAAAATAAGAACTATCTTGTGCTTAAACTTTTTGTTAACTTGTATTGTGCTAAAGTTATGATATCAAGTCCAAGATCATTTATTGCCAGTGCTACAAATATCATATATGCTGACTTGGCAGAGATAAACAATAGAATTTTAAAATTGCAATTTGGCCTGTCCTAATTGGTTTATTGCAGTTATGTTTAGGATTTTTGAAAAAGCAGTACAATAATTTTCTGATAATGGTTCCTAAATATTTTCTGTCCATTTCTTTATTAAAATTTTTTATTTTAAATGATTTTTACAAAAATTTACTCGATTAAATATTTTTCAGAAAATTAGCTTTTTTCTCCACTCCTTTTTATCTATGTTTTAGATTACTATATTTATGTTATTCTGATTATATGTTGAAATAAAGTAACAAATAAAATTTTTTCAAAAATTAATTTTTTATAGAATAACTATAAAATCTTAAAATTAAAAAAATTTATTATAGATAATACCAAAATATTGCCTAATTCTATTAATATAGATAATATTTTTCATTAATTGTTGATGTTTTACTTCATTTTTCACTGTAATTTTTTCAAGAAACAAGAAAATATTAATGTAAATAAATATCTGCCATTAAAAGGACATGGCACATTTATTATTATATTGCTGCCACTCCTTTTCTGCACTTTTCCTACCATGCCTACTACACTCTGGGAAGTTAGTATTGGGAAGTTAGTATTGGGAATGATGTAAAGATCAACCATCAATGTCCAATTAGAGTAAAGTAAAGAATATTATGGCTGTTTACGAGATGATTTTTGATTTACATTATATTTCTTAATATAAATTCGAAATTTTATAAAAAATTAAAGAAAAAATTATTAAGATTAAAGAAAAAAAACATCAATAAATATAAATTATTAATATTAATGACAATATTTCAATAAATTTACATAAATTTTAAACTAATTACATCACATATTTTAATATTCATTAATCAAAACTTGCATACTGATTGGTTTTTACTGATTTTTTTGAAAGTATGATCTAATTTTTTCATTCATGGCTTGTTTTATTCAGAGGACCAGATGCTATCCAAAAATAGCAAACATTTCATTGGATGGTTAATCTTCATATAAAAAATTCATGTTTTTGATGATCTCATATATGGAATGAAAACTTCTGAATAAAATAAAATTCAAAAACAAAAATAATAAAAATACTTACATCATTAGAAAAAGATAAAATATATAATAAACATTAAAAGTTTCAAAAGATCTCAATGAAAATTAAGTGAGAGAAGATTTTAATATTTTGAATATTAATTAGGCTTAATTACTAAATTAGTTGGGCTTGTGAATAACAATTTTTTAATTCTTTCAGCAGGCAAAAAAATTAAATGAAAAAATATTGTAGGATAAATATAAAGGAAAATAAAATATATGGAATTAAATTCTTTTGTTGGGAAAATTTTCCAAAACCTGAATATACAGTGTGTCCGTAAAGTCATGGTGCACTTTTGACCGGTCACAGGAAATCAATGAAACAAGATACAAATGTGAAATCTTCACTGAATAAAAGTAAAACTCTTCAAGTTTCTATAGTATGATGTGCAAGCGTGTGCGCACACAGGTGATAACGCAACACCACAATACAACATTCCCCCAGCGGTGGATAGGCAGGGGTTCTGTCAAGCCATGGCCACCACGATCCCCGGATCTGACGCCCTTAAACTTTTACTTGTGGGGTTATGTGAAGCAACATGTGTACAGCGAACGTATCAACGACATTAATCATTTAAAACAGAGAATCACAGACGTTATTCACTCTGTTACACCAGACGTCCTTAACCGTGTGTGGGAAGAACTTGAATATGGTTTAGATGTGTGTAGGGCAACAAATGGAAGCCACATCGAACTGCACTGAATAGGTATGAAACTTGGAGAGTTTTCCTTTTATTCGGTGAAGATATCATATTTCTATGTTGTTTTGTTGATTTCCTGTGACCAGTCAAAAGTGCACCATGACTTTACGACCCACTGTATTTATAGAATTGGAAACTACATAATAAAAGGTATCAAACATTTCAAAAATAAATAGCTTAAAAAATAACAAAAATATTGCAATTTACCTAAATATTAAAATTTTTAATAAAATTATTATTATTATTATTGCATTCAATAGAAGCTGAAATTCCAGGAAGTAAATTTTAAGTCCTAAATGATTTAAAAAAATAGTTTTTTTTTTGTTACTAGCTCTTTGTTTAATTTAATTTTTCCAACCTTGTTCTATATACATACAACATTATCATCATCTGAAATATATAAATTATAAATATGAAAAAATATCTTCTAGCAAAACTATATATCATATAATAATGCAAATAAAATAATATCAATAATAAAGTTTCAATATTGTATTTTTTACTATACATTCATTTGACATAAAAATATATAACCAATGGAATTTTGGTTTGTTACTGTTTTACTTTGATATTTTTCATTAATCATTTATTTTTTTAGATGAAAACTGTTTTTCTAAGAAAAATATTTTAATGACAATATGTTAAACATGTCATTACATATGCTCTTTATTTTAACTTGATCGAACTGAAATTCTTAGCAAACATTTAGATGTTTCTTATGGGTTATTTAATATGAGATTTAATCAAAATCAGCTGACACAATAAAACTTGTAGAGATATTTGCAGAGTAGAGATGAAGATAATACTTTTGTGCCAATTTTTGATATTTTCAAACTGTTCAATTCCAGTTAATAAATGAATGAGAAGTTTCAAATTTGGTAATAGGTGTCCTATTAAATATTTTTCTTAAATCTAAATGCCAGATTAACATTTAGAATGAATGTATAGCAAGTCAAATTTTGAGTAAAATAATTCTTGTAATAAGAGATAGTGATTGCATTTGACTTAGAGATATTGTCTCTCTTTATGAAGTTCCTGATTAGGCACCTACAATAAGCGACACTTATTAGAATCACGTTGGTCATAGCCATTTTGATTCTAATAACCGGTGATTCTATAATGCGGCGATTTTATTACTGCATTCGTTTTGCGGCCTACTTTAGTGTTATCATATATATTATTAGTCAAACGTGGTTGGCTGATGTCCCTTTTTTGGACGAACCACTGTATCGATTTTTATAACTAAGGTATAATTAGAAAGGTCTAATTTTCGGATGTATGTATCAGCCAATATTATTTGTTGTTATTAATAATTTATAAAAATGAAATTTAAATTATAGTTCCTCAAAAAAGACAAATTATGCAGAGGGCGCTGTAATGTAATAACAACAACATTTTATGATTCTAATACATGAATTTGGAGGTGTATTTCAAGCAGGATTTCAAGTGATATTTCAGAGGTGTTTTTTAATAAAACTGCGATAAATCGAGAATCGCAATAATCGAAACCACAATAATTGAGGTATTCCTGATTTTTTAAACCTTGTATTCAAATTACTATTCAAAATTGTAGTCCCATCCATTTATAAACTATTGAAGACAGCTAATAATTACTAGCTGAAAATGTTACAACTAATAAAATTTTTTTTTATTGCTGATTGGTGCTATATTTATATTGGATGTAATATATAAAACCATTACCTTCTATCATATTGGTCTAATATAGGTTGGAATTATTAAACCTCAAATTTTCTAAATATAAATTTATCTCATATTCATAATTAAAGATTTTGTTTAAATATTTTAATATACAAAACAGAAGGAAAATTTTTTGAGAATTTTTATTCTATCTGTAAGAAAATACTTTTTTTTTTATAACTAATTTCTTAAGTGAAAAGTAGTTTAATGATTTTTTGATTTAAAATAAATGTGATATGACTCATGTTATAAATATAGGAACTCATGTACAGGCTGCCCTCAACTTTCACACATAAATGGTTCCTGAAAGTCTGTGCGACTGTTGAATGTTCAAAAGTCGAGGGATGTAAAAAAAATGTGCGTCAAAAAGTATTTTAAATTATTTATTTATCAATATGTATACATAATGAAGTTAAAGAGACATGTTTAAGTGCTTTCGGGGGTTCTTTATAAACGTTCGTCAAGATTAAGTTGAATACCTCCCTTTTTTTTTTCTTGATAAAGATTTCTATATCATGCTAAAACTTGGTGTTACTACAGTTCCTAAGCGCCCCATTGTTTGAAAATTTTCAGCCAATCAGTATCAATAGTAGCTCTACCGATGACGTCAGTAATATGGCAGAAGTTCGAAGTGAAGAATGTTTTAAATTGCACTTAAAACATTTAATATATTCTTTAAATTATATTTCACTCTATAATGATTCAAATTAAATAGGGAGGATTCTACAACATATGAAAATTTAATGCATGCACAAGAAGATGTGGCCTAGATTCTAAACCTGGCTAGTGGCTGGTCTAGAAATATACTTTAGAAATCAGTTTTCTAGACCTCGTCTGAGCCATGTCTGCTAAGATGCTTCGTTTATGCAATGCAAATTTGATAAATCTGTGGTTCAGACCACGGCCGAAGTCTAGAATGTGTTTAAACAATCGGCCGAAACTGTTTTGACCTCTTGATCAGAACAATACAATAGTGATTACAATTCCAAGAAGTCCACTATTGTGGGAAATAATGTGTATGAGAATGTAGAGCGAGCTACACACTTTGGAGCGCTCTTCATGGAAGAAAATTTTTTCTTATCGACCAAAATATTTAAAAAGTTGAATTTTTAAATATGTGTGAAATAGCGAATTGTGCAAAAGTCGAGGGATGCCTATAATGTAAATTTCTTACTGTAAATATTGAATAAAAGTAAACTATATGCAAAAAGATTAATTGTTTAATCAATGTTTATATATTTATTATCACAATATTTTTGTATATAAATTTTATTTTTAATATGAACTTATCTTTTAAAGTTTATACATCATATAAAACAAGATATATATGGTTAGATATCTTTTAAATTTTTGTACGTCATCACTTATCCATAAAGGTTTAATTAATTTTGGTTAATAAATTTATTATTAAAGTAAAAGTTTTTATTTATAAATAAATATATTTTATATTCATAGAATATATTGTTTTTCTGTAAAACAAATTTACATAAAAACGTTTTCAGCTATCTATGTAGCCTGCCTCAGTTGAATTGAGTGTGAAGGCCAGGAATTTGCCTCCCCCAAGTGAAGACAAGAGAAGTGCTCTGTCAAAACAATTCCGAAGAAATACAGCGACATTTTGGGTTGTATTTCGATCAATCTGTGGACTTTCATCCCCAATAATAATAAATTGTGAAGAAAGTTTATGTGCAGGTGTTGGACAAACAGACGAAAAACTGACACCTAGCTCACCGAACATTCCAAGAAATTAAACATCTTAGTTCTCTGCCTGAGAAAAAAGTCAGGGAAAATGTCACAGATATTTAAGAACAAATACCATTCTCAATTGGAGCTTGTTTCATGATACTTGTCTGATGCTCGTTTGTTTTATGACGCCTATTCTCCAAGTTATTCGATGCTCCTGCTGTAACGATTTTATTTTGTCGCCGAGTCTATTTATCTCATGAACCTTCTTTGTACTTCTCTTGTGTGATTTTCATCATCTACAAGCCATAACTTCCTCGCAACAGTTTTTCTTTGTGATCTTCATAGCTCTCAACTACTGGATGTTCACCTCTGGCAGTCAGTTGATAGTTGCACTTATCATCAACATCACTGTATGAAAAAGATTTCCAGCATGTTCCTACTTTTAAATTCTATTCAAAAGGACTAAAGACTGTGTGTATTAAGAACTAAAGACTAGTATCAAGCACAGACTGGCCTCCAACCTCTATCATCGAATTGTGAATCTCCCAGCCAACTTAGGAAGTCATTGTACGTATTTAAGGTACCTCTTCTCTCAATTTAAGAATCACCAATCACAATTTTTGTAATGGAGATCTCTCTCCAATAAAGGAAATTATTTAAAGAATGTTGTCTCTGTGTCACTTCACTGAGCACTCATTACCCATCCTTATTCGCGCCTCACACCACAAATAGGCCAACGCTTGTCAATACCATCCTCAGGCCCCACGGAAGCAGGCTACATTGATAGCCAAAAACGTTTTTGAATAAACAATTTATCTTACTTATTTGGCTAATAGTTTACTTTTATTCAATACAGGAACTTCTTGAGTTACAAACATTCATATTTATGAATGTGAAATTTCATTTTCAAATTTCAGAAAATTCAAAAATTCTTCAAGAATTTTAAACATTATAATAGCAGAATGCTCTAGCAATCAATATAATGTAAAATTACAGTTGATTAACATATTATAGCAATATTTTAAGATAACAATGATTATACCAAAAAAATCCTTTGCTTTATAATTGGAACTTTTTATTGAAGTTATGAAATAAGAAACTTCTAATTGGTTCAGTTGTGAAATACATTACAAAATACACAGTATTTAAAGTTATTTCAATACTTTTGAGGGCAAAATAAAACAATAACTGAGTTACAAATTTACTTATAATTTATGTTTTTAATTCAAGGAGGCCCTATATTCTAAATATTTCACATTAGTTAAAAAATACATTTATTCTATTAGCCTTCTTATGAAAAATTTTTTATTATTTCCATTCAACAATTAATGAAATTATTTCAGTATTTTATTAAAAAGTAATAGTCAAAACTAATGGTTAACAGACTGATGCATACATTGCATTGTCAATAATAAGTCAACATACTAAATCTTTCTATTTTAAATACAATTTATTATAATGAAATATAACTTACCTTTCAATTCTAATAAATGAATTTTTTGAGTATAATTTATCCAATTGCTCTTTATCTAATGAAGGTAACTCTTCTCTTTTATGATTTCTTTTAGGATTTATTGGTCCATCATTACTTGCTTTCCTTTTTGTACAAATATCCTGTTTAAAACTACATTGATTATCATCATCATGAAATAATTTTGAAGATTTTTTTACAATGGCTAATTTGGATCTATTGATTTTATTTTCTCTTTTTAAAAGAGGTTTTTGTTGTTTCCATGTATTTGTAAGTTTCTTCATTTTTTGTACTGTATTTTATTCAAACTAAATAAAAAATTAATGTTTTGTAAGTAGATAATTTACAGATAAATGTTTTGTATATACAGGTATACCTCACTTTATAGCAATTTTCAATTATATTCCATATTTTTATTTTATATCGTAAAAGGAAAATTATCTGAAACTAATCACAAAATAATACTTAGAATAGGTATATAAAACATCATAAATTAATACATAGGCCTGAATCCCTCTTGTAAAACTGAGGACATAAGATCTGGAATTGAACTATCTCCAAGGTGGTAAGCAAATATTTTACCACAAGGCCATCTGACTGAATTTTTTTAGACTTAGTGCTATTGTGCCTTTAATGAATGATAATTTAAATATGTTTTTAGACTCTGAAACATAATTGCCATAATTACAAGATATGCCTGTAAAATATAAAAATTTAGAATTAATATTAATATATCTAAATGTTAATAATAACACACAATAAGCACTGAAAAATTAAAATAAATTTAATTTTGAAAGAGGCAAGATTTAATATTTACAAGAAATCATAAAAGTTCTTATTTTTATTAAATAATCAGTCTTACTTGTTAATTAAATTTTTGATAGGCCACAATCCTAAATATTAAACTGATGGAATAAAAAAATCAAATAATATATTAATAAAAATATTTATTTGACTAAAATAATATTGAATAAATTTTCTTACACCTCCCTGCATAAGAGACAGAAAATGAATTAGAAGTCTATAGTAGTAGTTGTAGAAAATCAGGTAACCACATTTTACATGGATACAAATTCAATTTAATATTTTCTATAACACTTTAAACTGTAATTTCTTTTGTCAGTAGAAGCAGCGGAACTCAGTTGTTTATAGTCACTTTAAACTATATTGCAATAAGACAATCAGTTGAATTTGCCAATTGCCATATGGAAACACAGACTTCCAATCAGAGTAAATAATCCTCTGATCAGAAATCTATGTAATAAATATAATTATGTTATGCATACTATACAGATACTCCTCAATTAACGATCTACCTGTTTAACAAATGCTCGAACTTATATCCGTGCTTAAGACTGTTTTTTTAATGGAATATTTGGTTTTTGCTCATATGCAGCCATCACTTACGACTTTTGTTTGTAATTTCCCCGTACTCGTAGTTCCAAAAACTGAAGAAAAATACTGTACTTTGTGCAAATTAAGATATAAATTTTTAATTTGAAATTTGTTTCCAATATTTTAATATAGGAACAAGTTTTTCGCTTATCGACCAATTCGTTCTACGACCAAGTTGTGAGAACAAAACCTAGTCGTTAAGTGAGGAGTGCCTGTAATATAATAGTTTATAATAGATATTATCTATTTACTTATTATTTGCTATTGATCTTTGAATTTCAGAGCTGGGAAATGCAAGTGATCTTTGAATTTAAGCTTTATAAGGCAATAAACTTTCCAATCATTATAGCTTTATTTGTTATTTAAAAATTTTCATCAAATATTATCTTAAATTTGTGTAATT
This sequence comes from Olivierus martensii, assembly GCA_000484575.1. Classification (NCBI taxonomy): domain Eukaryota; kingdom Metazoa; phylum Arthropoda; class Arachnida; order Scorpiones; family Buthidae; genus Olivierus; species Olivierus martensii. The sequence continues at coordinate 33,363 of AYEL01072590.1, forward strand.
CTCAAAATTCTTCATTATGCTAAATTATTGAAAAAACAAATATTATTTTCTGGAAGTTGTTATTGATATTTTCAGTTTTACTTATTATAAATTTTATTATGGTAATTATTTTAATAAAACTAATAGACACAAAATAATTTACTTATTTAAATCATTATATTGGTTAGATCCAATAAAACTACAAAATCCAATTATTGTTCAAATTTATATATAGATAAAAAATATATCAGAGATTTATACAGCTGGAAAATGATTGTTTTATAAAATTAAATAATGTTATATAGTTGCAAAACCATTGGAAAATGCAGTAAGTACAATACAGATACTCATATTATCAGTATAAGCTAAGTACCACATTTGATACCAGATCCTCTAGTTCAGAGCTGTCCAACCCGTGGCCCACCACTGTAATGAATGGGCCCATCTGTCATCTTCACTTCTTCTATAATACCTTCATCCTTCCACTTGTGAGGAAGTTAACTTGGACCTGTCCTTCTTTTTATTTTATTATGCACTCTTTATTATTTCTTTATCGTTATTTTCCTATATGCTAACGTTGTGAGAACAAAACCTAGTCGTTAAGTGAGGAGTGCCTGTAATATAATAGTTTATAATAGATATTATCTATTTACTTATTATTTGCTATTGATCTTTGAATTTCAGAGCTGGGAAATGCAAGTGATCTTTGAATTTAAGCTTTATAAGGCAATAAACTTTCCAATCATTATAGCTTTATTTGTTATTTAAAAATTTTCATCAAATATTATCTTAAATTTGTGTAATTCTCAAAATTCTTCATTATGCTAAATTATTGAAAAAACAAATATTATTTTCTGGAAGTTGTTATTGATATTTTCAGTTTTACTTATTATAAATTTTATTATGGTAATTATTTTAATAAAACTAATAGACACAAAATAATTTACTTATTTAAATCATTATATTGGTTAGATCCAATAAAACTACAAAATCCAATTATTGTTCAAATTTATATATAGATAAAAAATATATCAGAGATTTATACAGCTGGAAAATGATTGTTTTATAAAATTAAATAATGTTATATAGTTGCAAAACCATTGGAAAATGCAGTAAGTACAATACAGATACTCATATTATCAGTATAAGCTAAGTACCACATTTGATACCAGATCCTCTAGTTCAGAGCTGTCCAACCCGTGGCCCACCACTGTAATGAATGGGCCCATCTGTCATCTTCACTTCTTCTATAATACCTTCATCCTTCCACTTGTGAGGAAGTTAACTTGGACCTGTCCTTCTTTTTATTTTATTATGCACTCTTTATTATTTCTTTATCGTTATTTTCCTATATGCTAACGTATTATATTTTAGTTTAAAAGTTAACTTACTTCACACATTATTAAGTTAGAACTTAGAGAAAGACCTGAGCTCAGGCAGAACTCTGGAATTTGCAGAGTCGCTAACCGTTAGGCTTAGTTAGAATTAATTTTATTCCATTCGTTCTAATCCGCGACTTTGCACACTGACCAAAAATATTGTGATATTCATCGAAATTGCCCTCTCTAATTAATCGCTTCATAACTCCATTAAGTCTTGAAATCGCCTCATCATAATTATTATACAGAGGCGGATGTCCTGCTAGCTATGGTAAGGCCACCTTACATTGATGGTCTTCCCTGATTCTTAAAGTTTCTTGAAAATGCAGTAAAGTCTCATTATGTAAAAGTTGTTTAGTTTAATTTCTGTCGGATCTGTTATGCTTAATGTTTTGAGATCCCATATCTTTTGTATCTCAAAAGTTTTATAAAATTAATGTAATCATATTCATAACTTCTTTCTTTTTTCCAAGTCCTAAAACAGTCCAGCAAAGCAAAGTTTCCACTGCTGAGTTACCAGTCTTCATTATCTCTAATCGTCCAGTCAAAATGGAGCCTAGAACATCTGCTCCAACAAGAATTCTTATTGGTTGTATGTCATTACCAACATCTGTTAATGTAATCCCACAAGCAGCACGATCAGAAATAAAATGACTATCTATAACTCTGGGTAATGCTGTGCAAATCTTAGGTTAATCCATAAAGGACATTTGTTTTGAATATTTCTCATCCAAACTTTCTACAGTTACCAAGTATCTTCCATGTTTGGCTGCCGGGGTAGTTGTACCACCAAATAATCCATGAGACAATAGTTCCTTTCCCAATGGAGAAAGTTTCAGCTTTCGGACTAAATCCCTTTAAGTACTGAAATTTATCTTCTTCCCTGATGTTTCCATTTTCATGGATACAAGAAAATTGTCCCCAAAATGCTACCCAAGTTCTAGGCATTAAATCATACTCTTTTAAATTTAGTTTCAGAAGCTTTAAATTAACTCCAGTTGACATAGTGGAAGTAGAGATTTCATTTCCACAAGTTTGTAAATACTGTTCAAAAATAGTTTTAATTGCAATAAACCGGACTCTGTAAGACTCGATTTGCTCATAATTCTCATCTGAGTATTCAAGTTGTCTGCCTAAGTCATAGACAACTCGAAATAAACATTCAGACTTATCCACTATTCAATTATAAATAACGTGAAGTTGCTTACTTTCGGTTGGAATGTTAAGCTTGCAGTTCTTCAAATTGATTGCAGGAGTTGTAAATAATCGTTGTAAATTTTTCTTTCCTTCCTCAAGTTTTCAAGAATGTGCATTTGGTCACCTTCTGTAGCCATGTTGAATTGTAAGAAGAAAAAAAAAGTCAAATCAACGACAGCCATTTTTCTTATAAATATCTTCTATTTACTGAGTTGGAATGTTATTGCAGAATCTTTGACTGTTGCGGACACCATATATTGTATATCTTAACTTAAATGAAATTAAGCACTGGAAATATTATTATCATCTTAGTTTATTCCACAGCAAACAATTACAACTTCTTTTTCGGAGAGTAGGAACCAGACAATATACTTTATTAGACATCTCGTCCTAGATGGGCCTCCCAACATACAAGTCACCAGACACAAACCAAACAAATCATAAATGTTATTCAATCTGCAACAATTATTTTAGTTTTATTATTATTATTATTTAGTAGGTTGATGTATATTTTATTTTATTGTATTTTTGTAGTTCCATAAATGTATAAATAAACTGAAAAAATTTAAAATAGATATAAATATTTTTTACTATTTTAATTATACCTCGCAATTTGATGTCCTGCAATTTGACAGTTGGGTTTTGCGGGAAAGTGCATGTGCATGCATGGAATTGTGTGATGTCATTTGTTATTTGTCAGTTCTTGTTGGGCTACTTTGGTGTTTACCATTTTGTTGGTTTTAATTTTCAATTCTGTGTTGCCATGTTTTGGTTTTAATTTTCATTTTTCAGAAAATAAAAAATTTATGCATCTGTAGTTATTATTATTTTCTTGAGCGAAATTTAGGGATGGGTTCAAAGAGAAGTGAAGAGAGGAATAATTCAGGAAAAAAGAAAACTTGATTGAGCATAGATAATGTGCAGAAAGGTAGAACAATTACAGACGTAGCTCATTCCTAGGACAATTTGGCAATGCTTTGAAACAGAGAGATTATGGGTGCTAGAGTGTCTGCTGGAGCAATGAAGATTTCTGAAAAGAATAGATCTTTAATCAATGAAGAGATGGAAAAGTAGTTTCTCATCTGAATTAGATAAAGATAGATGAAGACATCCAATAACGCAGGCAATGATCTATGAGAAGGCTAGGCTGATTTTCAAAGAATTGCAAAAAAAAAAAAAAACTCCAGGATATACCTCAGATCAAATTGAGGAATGTAAAGCAAGTTGAGCCTGGTTTCAAAGGTAGAACAGGATAAAGAAGACTTTATTCCAACATCCAAGGGCTAATACATTGAGTGTATTGTGTATAAAATAGTGCATTTTGTAATTTAATGTGTTATACAATAATAAAATATATGTAGTAAAGTAAATAATATCTCTCTCTCACTCACTATTTAGGGGAGTGGGATGGGGGTCCAACAATGAATTAATCTATTTTCCATAGTCTTATAGAGGAAATATTGTCCCGCAATTCGAAAATTTCTCAATTCAGCATTAGTTCGGTGACAGATTAGTGTCGAATTGCAAGGCACCACTGTATTTTTTATTTTTTATTTGGGTGAAATTTTGAAAACTGATTAAAACCGATTTTTCCAAAATAATATAATTCAAAAACTGGTTTTTGTTTAAATCCTAGTTACTATAAAAGTCTGAAATTGGTAAATGATAGGTTTTACTGGTAAATCCTAGCATTTGCCATACTGAGGTAGTAAAAGCCTGAAAAATGCTTGTAAACATCCCATTTCAAGCTTTTACCAAACCTTTCTGGTAAATTCCAGCATTTACAAACATCAATTAGTAAAAGCCCAAAATAAGCAATGAATCTGTAATCCACAAGTCATAACAGACATTAAAAGCAAAAAATTTTATGAACTTGGTACTAAGGTGAATAAACTATAAGTTTTGTACACAAGAAACTAATTTACTTTGTGCAAAGAAAACTTTTTGGGCATCGAAGAAGTCAGAAATGAAGATATAAGCATACATAAAGTGGTAAAAAGTTTTCTTTGGTTGATGGACAAGAATTCAAAAATGCGACTGTTCAAATGAAATGTATCATGAAGATGTGTTTGTATAAATCAGCCAATTTACTTTGTAACTCTAGATGTCACAACAGTCAGTCTTGCTATAACAAATAAGTTTAATTATCATTTGCTAATGCTGAAGGAAATTATGATTAATAAGTCACTTTATTTCATGAACATTTTCTTATAATACATTAATTAAATGCAATAAAATAATAAAGCAATTATGTTCAATATTATTTTGGACATTATGTTTCAAATTTAAATTGACAAAAGCAAATTATTATAATGTATTAATTTAATAGTGAAAAATAAAGAATTTTATCTCATAATAGAATCCTGTTTTAATTTCCTACTTCATTTATAATTTTTAAATAAACAGTGATAATTAAAAATATGGACCCAGTATAACAGATATTATATAAATTGAGTTTCATAAAATTATCCAAGATAAATGATTGTTAGAATATTTTAAAACTTACATGTTCAAAGAATAATTAAAACACACACTTAAAAAGCACAAGCATTGTAAAAAAAAAAAAAAAAAAAAGGACTTTTACCAATGTAAAGATGAAATATAATTAAAAAAAATTGCAAAAAAAAAAAAAAAAAAATGGACTTTTACCAATTGGTTTGGTAAGTATCTGAAATGGAAGCGTTTACAAAATTTTTCAGCTTTAACCACCTCATTATGGCAAATGCTAGGATTTATCAATTTTCAGATTTTTACAATAACATATAAGATTTTAAAGATTATATTTTCATTTATTTAGATAGATAAATCATTCTGTAATCATATTTTATTGATTTTGTTGACCTTTATTTAATTATATTATGGTCAAATTTTTGTATATGTAAAAATAAGCTCTAATTCCAAAGTGGAAAAATACTAATTTATTAAAGAAATACTTTTGACTTCACAAAATCATCATCAGCTTTTTAAAAACAATTAGGATACCAATGATATTCTAACAACTCACAAATTGAAAATACACCTGAAAAATCCAAGTTTCCAATTATGAATTATGTTGTTGCCATTCTGATTTTAGTCTGTATGTTACTGATGACAAGTAAATTACTCAGTAATTATTTTAAAATTAATTATAACTAACAATGGTTTCGAAAAAAGTCATTTTCTGTTTGTGTATTTGATCCAGGACTATTTTTATTTTTTATTTTGCCATTGGAAATTGAAAAATCCTGTTTTAGAAGATGATTATATTGGTTGGGAATTGCATCCAATTGTTTTTATAGAACTTTTTTACACGATTTTAACATGAATTAAAAAAAAATTTCATTCTCTTTTTACATGATTTGTTTTAACTTAACATGATCAACCAAAATTTTAAGAAAAAACTTTTTGTATTATAGTGAATGTGGCACTTGCTTCACATTATTCACTTCAATGTTCTTTTTTTTTTCTTCCAATTAGAAAAGAAATTTCTAAGGAATTCCTCTAATTATACAGGGTGTAAATTATCTCCTTCAGAAAAACTACACTACAATGTAGACGAAATTCAGATGACTAAAATGATATAAGACACTTGGGGTCGCAAATCGCAAGCAATACATTTTTCTGTAAATTTTTATTAATATATTATTAAAAATAAATATCTAGTATTTTTACTTTTAAAATTAAGTTAATTTTTTCATGTTAATATGTACAAGAAAAATTGTTATAATATTACTTGTATTAAAATGTTGTTTAATAAAGGAATTTTATTGTAGAACTCTAAATAATTTTATTTTTTTAATTAAAGTTTAATTATTGGAGAGAGAATTTTTTTATACTATATGAAAATTAGTACAATATATTTGAATTTTTCAGCATACTTTGACAAAAATCATAAGCACTGTTATAACTTTTACAGGCAATCTCAGACTTACATAGCTGAATTGTTCCATGAAATTCTAAATCAAAACGTACATGTCTGAGTATATGTTATGCAGTAATACTATGTCACAATGATATAACATTAAAAATAGTCATATTAAAGAATAAACACATAAGTCATATTGTAAAGCAGTCTCTTACCATCTTTGAGGATCCAGATTCAATTCCAAATCCCACATCTCCAGTTTTTCTGAATAGATTAGGGTTTGGGTCCAGTTTGTTACCTAAAAATAAATATATATAAATGCGGATCTGTGTATGTCCCTGACTTATGTAATCTGTTATTTACGTAAGTCAGGGATTGCCTATATATTTATATGTAAATGAATGCAGTTTTAATATGGATATGATACATAATGGCAAACATTAATTTATTTTTATTAAAGCGATTGAATAATAATAATAATAATAATAATAATAATAATTATTATTATTAATGTATAACTTCAATACGAAATTTGTCTTGTCTGCATTTTGAGTTTTGTGTTTAAAATGAAAAGTATGTTTTTGATGTTTAATTATAAAAAACTTAATTAAAATAAAATTGGTGCATATATAAATTTATTAATTTTCCTAAAAAATCAATAAATGATAAGTTATAATTTTCAAACTATTTTGTCAAATATAATCCTAATGAGGAACGAGCTGGAAAGTTTCAACGTGATCTGAATAGGGTTTCTTTCCCGGGATCCCGGGAAATTGTAAGATTTTCACACTTTTTGTATTCCCAGGAACTACTGTGCAGATAGAAAAAATTATAAAATATAATTAAATATGATCCCAAAGACTGTACGAGAATTATTTATCAAAAAATTTGATAATTGGCAATATGGAAAAGCATGTGGGCATGGTTGCACTCACATCTGATCACGGATTATACTTAATTGATCTGTGAGTGTGACACGTGTTGGCAACTTAGTTGGTTTGTTTACTTCTTCTCCTTCTTATGAAGACGACATAAAATTTACATTATTTAGAATTAAATTATTATTAAAATATTAAATAGGTAATTCAAAAAGTGATTTCGAATTACCTACTTAACTTGTGAAGAAGAGAGCATGGAAAATTTGGAAGAGAAATGAATGATGTTGAACAAAAAATTAAAAAAGCAATCACTCAAAGACAAAGGTCCTATTGTTGTTCAACTAGCCTGAGTTCTAGCTTGAGCAAGTTGTGAAGCAAAAATTACAGTTATTTGACTCAACAGGAAATCGATCATCAAGTATTATAAAACTGGGTCAGGCTTTGAAAATAATTTCTCCATCATCAGTTGAAGCAGAAAGAGCATTTTCTGCTGTTGGTTTGTTTATCAACAAAGCTAAGAACTAGGCTGAGCAATAAAAGCATTGATTGCTTATGTTTCCTCAAATCATATTTTAAGAATGAATGATGAATATTTTATTTGTATTTTGTAATTCGAATTGTAAATTAGTCATATATAAAGGAATATAAATTTTGGAATTTTTTAATATCCTTTTCTTGTGTATTTGTTATTGATATTAATTATAAATAACTACTTTTTTAGATTTTATTAAATTTTAATGCATTCCCTGGATTCCCAGGAATGGATTTTATGTTCCCGGGAATAAAAAAAGGCAGGGAAATCAGAAACCCTAGATCTGAAGTCATTAATGGCATCTTACAGAGAATTATATAATGGCCTAACCAAAACATGAACACAATAATTAATAACCAAATTCATTTACAAAACTACTGAAACATCGGCACAGTGCTAATTTTGTTCAAGAGATCACTGAAAGAATTTCAACAATGGAGCAAGAAGCCAATGACCAAGATATTTGTAGTGATAGTGCTGATATAGCTATCTTATACAAGCATATGCATTTATTATCAGAAAGTGACAATAAATAAAATTTTGCTATGTATAACCAAATCAATATGTATAACTTGTTAACAACAAAAAAAAATCATAAACACAAAACTTAGGCTATTTTGCCTAATTTTTGTGCTTATGAATTAATTATATGTTTTTCTTTTAAAATTATATTTTACTTTATATAATAAATTTTTATATATATGCACAATCTTTATGAAATAAAAAATACATACACGTAAAAATGAAAAGATTCTAACATGATTTTTTTATATGGTTTATTGTATTATTTTTGCTGATTTTTTTTAGATCTGGAATAATCTTCTATTCTTCCATAGATACAGTATATTTTTTACATATTCTTCGGGAACGTATCTATCGAGCAAAAACAGAATGGGTGTATATTTCAACTTTTATAATGATCCTAAATGTAAATTAATTAAATGAATATTTAAATATGTGTCTGATTATCTTGTTCATCTGATCGTTTTGTAAATAACTTTGCATTCTTTTACAATTATATAAATACTAATTTCACTACTATTTTCTGTAACAACCATAAAAATTATTGGTAACCAAATTATTTTAATTTTAAGTAATTATACAGTATTTATTTTAAATTATTAATCGTACAGTTAACATTAAATACTATTCAATATTAATCATATTGTTTCAATGTCAAACAGCTATACAACTTTACTTACTTAGATTATAATTATCATATAAATTTTTAATATTTCTTCTACTTGTATATAAATTACAAAAAAGGAAATAAAATTATTTGTTTACTTCCGATCGTTTATGACATCATAGATGTTCAAATTTAACCGCTTTGTGAATTCCCAAATGCTTTATAAAACTGTTTACAAACTAGCCCAAAAGATTTTTTTTTAATGCTAAAAGGAGAAAAATAGATTTTTAAATTGAGAGATATTAGGCATTGGAAAGTGAAGTACTTTGGTATGGTAGTGAAAATGCCTTCAGAATCATATCCGCATTTGTTAATGTCGACCGGATGACCCGTGGTAAACCTGTGGCTTACCACATGGAGGATCCGGGTCCCATATCTTCAGTTTTTCCGGGCCCGGACCGTTAAATCCCATCCTTCAAAACTATTTGGTTGACCCCATCATGGGTGTTGGCCAGCCTATGATGGGCTTTACAAGTGGCCGCCGCCAGATACAGAATAACTCTCGTGAGATGTGGCGGCTTAACTAACTAACCTAACCGAATTTGTTAACGCCTCGCGCCCACATAAATTATCAGTCGGTCAACTATTTAATTGCAGGAGTGAGAATAAATGACTCCTATGAGACTGCGCCCATTACCAACTCTTTCGTTGCGGACTAAACAATAGCAGTTCTTTGATCTCACTCCTGGAATTAAATAATTGACCGACGGCCGGATTGGCCGCGTGGAAACGCTTAGGCTTTCCTCCCTGGAGGACCCGGGTTCGAGTCTCGGGTCCCACCCTTGAAAATATTTATCATGGGGTCCGGGCCCGGCCCGTCGATCCCCGTCCTCCACAATCCGGCTGACCCCTCCGCAGGGGTGGGCAGCCTGTGGAAGGGCTTGTTTCGCCCCGCCACTTAGTATTCTCCCTGAATGGAAAGTAGCGTCATCTGTTAACAAAAAAAAATTGACTGTGAGTGAGTGTCAGCCGGATTGGCCGCGTGGAAACGCTTCGGCTTTCCACTCTGGAGGACCAGGGTTCGAGTCTCGGGTCCCACCCCTTGAAAATATTTATCATGGGGTCCGGGCCCGGCCCGTCGATCCCCGTCCTCCACAATCCGGCTGACCCCTCCGGAGGAATGGGCAGCCTGTGGAAGGGCTTGTTTCGTCCCGCCACTTAATACTCTTACTGAGTGGAAAGTGGCGTCATCTGTTGATAAAAAAAATATATAAGTACCCTAGTCGGCCGGATTGGCCGCGTGGAAACGCTTCGCTTTCCACTCTGGAGGACCGGGTTCGAGTCTCCGGTTCCACCTTGAAAATATTTATCATGGGATCCGGGCCCGGCCCGTCGATTCCCGTCTTACACAATCCGCCTGACCCCTCCGCAGGGGTGGGCAGTCTGTGGAAGGGCTTGTTTCGCCCCGCCACTTTGTACTCTTACTGAGTGGACAGTGGCGTCATCTGTTGACAAAAAATATATATATTAATAATCTCCCTGATTAGAACGGGGCGTAAAATATGCAAAAAAAAAATTGACTGTGAGTAGAGTAGTCGGCTGGATTGGTCGCGTCGAAACGCTTTGGCTTTCCACTCTGGAGGACCCGGGTTCGAGTCTCGGGTTCTATAGTATCTCGAGTATCTAGGATAAATCCCCTTGAAAGTATTTATCATGGGGTCCGGATCATCCATTGAAAATATTTATCATGAGGTCCAGGCCTGGCCCATCGATCCCCGTCCCCTTAAAAATATTTATCATGGGGTCCGGGCCCGGCCCGTCGATCCTTCATGGGGTCGATCCCCGTCCTCCATAATCCGGCTAACCCTTTCCCAGGGATGGGCAGCCTGTGGAAGGGATTGTTTCGCCCCGCAACTTAGTACTCTTACTGAGTGGAAAGTGGCATCATCTGTTGACAAAAAAAAAATTGACTGTGAGTGCGAGGTCTTGTGCAGTTGTTTAATAATATCATTGAGCCTTGATTCTGTCAGTTGAATGTATTCTTAACACCGCTTATAAATGATTCATTAGTTAATTTTGATCTCAATTTGGACTTATTAATACTCATGATTGAGAAAGTTTTTTTCGCATATATAATTGCTTCCAAATAATGAAAATATATTTGGAAGCACTTATACATATATTTTTTATCTGAACAATTTTTGATTATAATATGATAAAATTTATTTATTTTTTGTAAAAATATAAATTATATCTATGAATTCAAGATTGTGAAATGAGTCAACCTCTTATCTAGAGCAGGGGTTCCCAAAGTGTGGCCTGCAAACTCTAGAAATGCGGCACGTGATGCAGATCATCCGGATGCATCACGTGCAGCATGATCTGCATCACGTGCCGCATTTCTAGAGTTTGCAGGCCACACTTTGGGAACCCCTGCTCTAGATAAGAGGTTGACTCATTGACCGCCATTTTGGTCAGTAGATGCAATACATTCATATCGCGATTTGTGCACTTTTCTGTTGATCTGGGAAGTTGTTCAGCTTTGAATTGTACAAATAGCTCTTCAAAAAAAATTCCGCCTCTTTATATTTCCAAGAAATAAGGATATAATGACAATATGAGTACAGATTGTTGTCGTGACAGATGGAGGCCAACAGCAAATTCGAAATTTTGTATAATAAGTATTGAATACATATAATGAGAATTAAAAACCTCTACCAAAATCATGAAAAGGCCAAAGTTAACAAAAATATTTATGAATCAGGCTCAATTACTAAAAAATTGAGTTATATATAGGGCCAGCGCTACCATTTAGGTAAACTAGGCAACCGCCTAGGACGGTCGGCCGGATTGGCTGCGTGGAAACGCTTCGGCTTTCCACTCTCGAGGACCCGGGTTCGAGTCTCGGGTCGCATCCCCTTGAAAATATTTATCATGGGGTCCGTGCCCGGCCCGTCGATCTCCGTCTTACACAATCCAGCTGACCCCTCCGAGGAAGGTGGGCAGCCTGTGAAAGGGCTTGTTTCGCCCCGTCACTTGGTATTCTCCCTGAATGGAAAGTGGCGTCATCTGTTAACAAAAAAACCGCCTAGGACTCAAAACTTCAAGCTATGCTTTATTCATACTTTACTAAAATATCAAAATTAAATAGTAATATATGATTTAGGTATCGATTCTTTTTCTTTTCCCTCACACTATTTTTTAGCATATTTTAATCCTCTTTTACAATCAGGGAGATTACTAAGAGGGCGGGGCCAGTTTCAACCACGGGCTGCAC
>AYEL01072594.1:0-13061 GCA_000484575.1 Olivierus martensii
TATTTTTACTATTATATTTTCTATATTTAAAATGTTATATATTTATTTTTTATTCTATATGTTCATTTAGAATGTTTGATATTTTAGATATTAAATACATATTTATAAGGCTTTATTTATTTATTTTCCTATTTCCATAATTAATTATGAAATTTTTTGAGTATTAAGCGAATTTTAGGAACAAAACTGCAATTTGTAATATTGCAGTTATAGGAAATACGAATTTGATTTACGATGGATATTTAGGAACCAATTAAATCATAACTTTTATTCGACAACTTTCAAGAAAAATTTTTATTGAAAAAAGAAATGAAGTGATCTCAAGAAAATTTGAGCTCTTTCATAAAAATTAAATTTTCGAATATAGTATTGTATTAAAATATAATACAGGATAATGTGAACATTTTTAATTAAATTATAGAATTTGTTTCTAATATTTCGAACATACTGTATATTCAAAACAACTATATTATTTATCCAAAATCTATTTCGAAATGTTGAAATCAGATAGTATACAAACACTTGCTTAAATCTGGCTAGTAAAAAATGTCCAAAAATATTAAGTTATATTTGAAAGTATTTGGACTATTAGTATCGAAGTTTACAGTTATACAATTTTCCGCATGAATCATAAGATTTCAATAAATTGTATTTAATCAACATAATATAATTTATTATAATCTGATATATTGTATTCATGAATATTACTGGTCTATGCTCTGACAAATAGATTTATACCCATTATACAAATCGTGTAGATTTTTAAAAACTTTCAAACTCTTTCATAAGTAAAAAAACATTAAAATGATAGAGTTGCCCCAATAGCATAAAAATGAAAATTAATAACTAGATTATTCTATAGGCCTACTTTAATTTTATTTTATTATGCTTGATATACATTAGATTTTTCTTCAGTCCTTACAAAATAACTTATGGTTATTAACAGCAATATATGGTTGCAAATAATAACCATATGAAAAGTATATCAATGTATCTTTTTTAATTAAAAATATTTGATGTTTACAAATCAAAATTCTCCTTTCTCAGTTATTTTATTGATAACTTTGGTCAAACAAGGTAAAAAGAAGCAGATAAAAACTATAGAACAATAGTTGTATACAAAATTTGTTGAAAAATCTTATAAAAACTACAAGTGATAGATAAGAGACATTAGATAAGAGATTAGATAAGAGTTTTTCAACAAATTCTATATAATTACGGATAATATTTATAGGTTTAAATATAGTTTTCTTAAATTAATAGAAACCATTTCATGTTATTAAGTAAAAAATCAAAGAAAATTAATAAGTTTATTATTTAATATTTAGTAGGACTACCTTTTAACAATGTATTAATTGGCTATCTTTTATTGTATAGATCTAATAATTGTAACATTTATACGCTAATATTTTAAGAATTGATAAATCAAATACATAATCGTAAAATGCATATCCGTCGTAATGATCAGTAGCAATGTGTGGGCTCTAGTACGGAAAGTAATGTTTTTTTCTTTTATCTCTGTCGAGGGCCCTCATCAAACTCGGATTCTTCTGTGGCTTAACTACTTGCACCGTTATACTTATACCACTGGTAATGATACCAATTCAACTGATTCTTATTGTCGGTTTCCCTTCTTTTTCTATTGAGTCAGTTATTTACCATTTTAAATCTGTTTAGAAAGAGTTTGGAAATAAACTTCACATGTTTTAATTAAAAAAAGTAAAAATTTAGCCTGAAAGACTTTCGGGTCATTTTTTACTATTCAAAATATGAATTAAATTGGATAATTTAACAAATTAATAAAATAAATAATTAAATATTTTAACAAATTATTCGATTTTAATTTGGATATTTAGAACAAGAAATTTTGATTAAAAATCTCAATTCTAAGATTATTGCTTATCTGTTTCTAGTTACTAGTCAGGAGATTGTTTCAAAGATCTTATGAACTATTGACAATATTACGTCAATGTCATACAAATGCCAGAGTTCCTAATAAGTAAACAACCACGTGCATGTTGATTGATTGAATTTTTATCGAGATTATGCACTCGTATTGAAGCTTATCAGAGTTCATAAATTTTTCCCAATAAAAATATAAATAATCTTAATATCTATATGAAATAATTTTCGATAAATATCATTGTTGACGAATAGATATAGACATCACCAGACTAGATTACAAAATGCTTTTAGATATATTACAGTCATTTTGGAAATGTCATTAAAATATTTGTTAATAAGCAAAAAATAACATTTAAACAAAAACATTTACTGACAGATTACTAAAAATTGGATAATTACACTGATGACACATTATTATGCTATCTATATTTTCTAATGCATTCTAAAACACTACTAAATTCTTCATCTTTATAAAACATTTAAGAAAAGCAATTGTGTTTTTGGCAGTAACTTAAATGTGTTTATTGTGTCAGACTAATATTCTTATCTAACTGGTAAGTACATCGTGCAATTAAAGTGAAATAAAAATACTGCACTAAAAAAACCGGGAAAATTATTATTATTTTTTTTAATATAGCAATTTAAATTCTGATAATTTTACTTAAATTTAAGATAAATATTTTTTATTTACTTATCTTAAGTCATAATATTTAGAATTATTTAAAAATTTATATATCCAAGAATATATATTTCATATTCAATATTTTTACTATATTTAGTAAAACTAAATTTTTGAAATCGTTTCTCCTTTCGAAAATTAAACATTAATATGTCGTTAATTATTTTTTGATATAGTGCAACGCATTAACCCCCTTCAGAAAATTATCTGATGTTTTGAATGTTGAAGAAAAAAAATTCAAATTTATCAATTGCCAAATATTACTTCATGGAAATATTTAATTAAATCTATATTTTAATCATTTTACGTCAAAATAAATTATCAAAAAATTAATAGATAATATTTTGCTAGTCTGTTTTCATTTTATCGGTATCTTTGTTCGTTTTAAATTAAAGTTTGACTTTATTATAAGACGTTCTAATCACTTAATTAGAAATTAGAGAAAGCAGAATAAAGAAAAAAATTTAAAGCATTGTAGTTATGTTGAAGAAGAAATTATTCGCTGCACAACAAAAGTTCAATATTATTCATTTATTGCATTTAGAAACTTCATAAACAGAAAAGTTTAACTGTTACAAATTTAATAAATTAATGAAATTGAAGGCTTTTTTCCTTTTTTAATCAAATAAATTAGAATTATCAATCTCTAAGAATAAAAACGAATAAATTTCTATAATATAAGCCCACAATAGTCTTATTAATGCAAATTCTTTTTCATTTTTCCCAATATGTTTGAATTAAAACTAATTTTGCACAGATATAAAGGACTCGATCTTGAACTCCTCATATACTGTAGATTTGCATGTAATTTTATTCTAATAATTTCAAGGTTTCATTACTTTCTAAGACAAGAAATTATAATCTTATAGAATACAGCATGTTGTACTGTAGATTCAATTTAAACAACTACATTAGAAAAAAAAATGAAAAAAATTCTAACTTTCACCGATACTTTTCCTTGGCTTTTTATCAATTTGTGAACTGTACATCCATCCATAACCTAGGTTATCAAATGTAATTGGTTAAGTCAATAAAAAATTAATATGATGATTTAACTGTGTGAAATACTGGGATCTTTGTAAATATTGTTATCCTGCTCATAATTTAACTCTCGATGCAATCTGATAAGTGAAAAGGTTGTGTAAACCTTATTTACTTTGTATTATATATTGATAGAGTTACTTACACTTTATTTATAACAAACATATAATATTACACACTTATTACAAATTGAGATTTATCTATTATATTGTAATTTTAATATTAACGATTATTCAAATAACAGTATCTTGGAAAATACAACTGAAAATTATTTTCATCATGCCACATTTAATATTTGATTTGGATTCTATAAAAAAAAGGAATATAATTTAAATAACCATTAAATTTTTTCTGCGAGATTGAGGAGCGTAATATATTTCAGGATTGCCTTAGAGTTTTCTCACATATTCTGAACTGTACAAATTTCATTCTGTAAATACAAAAATAATTTATATGTAAAATACACATATGAAATGGCAATTATATAACAATACATTCTTTGAAAAATATGTCAAATAGACTAAAAATGACGAAATATAAAATTCACAATGTTTAAATTAAAATTTAATTTTTTATTATTTTAAAGGTTATATAGATCGTAATTGTTGAGTTTTAGTACGAGTAAAGATGTTAATAATAAAAACTTCAAATTATAACTTACTTTTTAGATCATCCTTCAATTCGTCTTTCCCTTCTGCTCATGTCAATGCTGTAAAAATGCTCGAGTTCATACTCAAGGCTGCAGATTAATATTAAGTTTTAAAACATCAAACATGTATTAACTACAAGTTTTCGTATGTCTTATTGTCATAGAAGTTATTATTACGTGTAATTGAATTACAAGAAATTGAAGAATAGTATTTCTCTCTTTCTCACAATAGTCACAAGAGAAAATTTAATAGAAAACAATTATTTATTAAATTACCACTTTCTCACTTGTTAACTATGTGACAAGGTTTTCTAATTGTGATTTAGTTGGCGGTGTGACACCGCTATTAGACCTTTAGGTAGTCTTCATTTCTATGATCGACCCGACTTTGCAAAAGTCAGCCAATACGGAAAACTACCCTTCACTGTAAAGGCCGGTTCCCACTACAGTCCGTTTCCGTCCGTCTCCGTCCGGGAGTCTGCGCAGTAAGCGTCATTACAAACCCAGAGCAGTGCTTGTGTAAACGCGGATTCCCACTTGAACTGGGCCGCTGAGGGATGATTAGTCGCAAACACCAATATGCCCAGTATTGGTTCCCATTCAATGATTCATTAAGCATTTGTGGTAAACATTTGACGACATTGCACTTGAGAGGCAGGCACTATAAATGTTGTTCAGATAAATTTGACAACATTAGAGTAGCCGCCTGCTTGTCTCAGTTTCATAGTGGCTATTCCAGTCATATATAGGTAGTATGTAGCAAGCACAATTACATTTCATATTTATTCTAAAAAAATAAAGCAAATTGAAAATTTTTATTAACAATTACATTCCGGACTATTCAAGGTATTGCTGTATTCCTAATTAAATTAGTTTAAATAATCTATATTTTTGTTCATTAAGAATTTAGTTTTTTATTTAAAATAACAGCAAAACATGGCTATATAGGCAAACATATGTTAAAATATATTATATAAAATAAAGAAATGGCAATATCAGATAAGCTACATAGGCAATTGTAAAAATATAAATTTTTATACATTTATTAAAAAATAACAAAAAACAAATAGGAAAAAAACTAAAAAAATAGCATTCTGAAGAAAAGATATTCCAAATGCTACAAAAACAAATCACAAATAAAATCTCTAAGAAAAGCAAGAATTATGTAATCTTCATTTTGTTTAATATTCTTTTTTTATGAAGTGTTTATAATGAGGATTTCTATAATAATACAGCATTCTATAATTTCAGAATATCAAATTAAAATTTTATAACTTTACCACCTGACTTAAGCAGTTTCAATTAATGCTACTTTCAGTGATAGATGATTTATGAATTTAAATCATTTTTCAAAGATAGTCTTGTTTAAAATTGCCCATTGAATATAAGTTACATTATGGCATAATATAATGCTATGACTAACAAATATTAATCTAACAAATATTAATTAATTTTATACTAATCTAATATTAACAAATATTAATGAAGATTAATCTAAAAAAATTCTTAAATGAAGATTAATCTAGGGGATTTACACGATTCCAATGATTCTAAGCAAGCCAAACTTCCCCCAGCGGTTATTTTTTGTATTAACTGCCAAATTTTAAATAATAGATGGCGCCACCTTAGCCTAAATTTAAATTATTAATTATTAATCCGATAGATGGTGGCACTGTAGTGTAAATTTAAAAATAATTATTAATTTGGCAGTTAATACAAAAAATAACTGCTGGGGGAAGTTTGGCTTGCTTAGAATCATTGCTATGACTAATATGGATATTAGTAATTATCCCAATATCTTTATGTCAGCATTTTTATTGGGTTATTTATCATAAGCTAGAAATGACTTTGACAGCATCACAGTCATACATAAAATATCTCATCCCATATTTGTCTATGTGTGCATGTATGTATATTGTTATTTCTATATTTATAAATTAAACTTCAATTCATGGAAATATTTTTATGTTAGCTTATGATGTGTTTATTAGTTTTGCAGTTCCACTATAAAAGAAAAAACAGATGAAATAAAGGAAGAAAATTTGAAAATACTGAAAACCTTTGCTAAGAATTTATTGTTTAAAGATGTTACATTATATCGTCAAGGTAATTTGAAAATAAAATAGTTAAAAGATTTTATATCTGTTATATAGATTGTAAACTTTCACATATAAAAAATTTTAAATACAAAATATAATACTTATAATTATGCACTAAATACAAGTATCTAATACAGGTCAATCCCAGTTTACAATGCTTTGATATAAGAGAACCAAATTTTACAGGCAAATATAATTTATATCAAAAATTCAATTTAAAAACTCTATCCCACTTTTAGGAGGAATTTATAATGAGCAGATGTTTTAAAACTGGATTACATCATCCATTTTTAAAGAGTGTGGTTCTTTTATTGCTTTACAACAGCCACTCCTTTCCCAGTAAATTGCAGCCAAGCTACTTTGGATGTGGCTAAGTGGCATTGGGTCTGGAATTACAATACAGCAATGATGGTTCAATTAGAGGAACAGAAAATATATTATAGTTTATGTACCAGATGAAGCCATATTCGTACATGTTAAGATTTTTTCATATAAATAAAAAAAATTATAAAAAGTACTGTAAAAAATTGTGTAAATGAAATAAGATCAAGTTAATAAATATGAAATATTAATAAAAATGACAATATTTCAAAGAATTCACATAATTTTTTTTAATAATTATATGACGGAACTTCAATCAGCAAATGTAACATAACTCATGATTTATTATTATTAATTTCTGAAAATTTTGGACGAATTTTTTCTATCATGGCTCATTTTGTTTAAAACATTCATCACTGTTTAAAAATATTGACTATTTTGTTGGTTGGCTAAAATATCATATTAAAAAAAATTTTTTTTTTGCCAATCTTGTAAATGCTATGAAAAAAATAAAATTAAAAAAATGCTTATATTGTTAGAAAGAGAACAAAGTCTCCAATAAATACTGAAAACTTCAAAATATTTTGATGAAAATTAAGCAAGATTTCACAATTTTAATTGTTTTTATTTTTTTTGCATATTTACTAGACCTAATTTCAAAACATTGCAGCATTCAAGGAGTTAAAAAAACATCAACATAATATAATGAATAGTAACCTATCACCCTAGCTAAGAGGTTCTATGAGTACAATTTACAAATAATATGGAACGAGGCAAGAATTGTAAAGACTTGTTCAAGTAACAAAGATTTGTTCCTAGAAGAATTATTAGAATTATTAGTAATAGCACAAAGAAAGAAATTTGCTATAGTTTTTACAATCGAGTGTGTCTATTTTTAAGATGTGGCAAAATAGCATAAATTATAATATTAATTATATATTAATATTAATAATATATTAATTATAAATTATTATATATTAATAAGTATTAATAAATTATTAATATGTCCATTCTGTATAGATAGTATACATTTTTTTGTTAAATTATTTTTTAATGTAAAAATCACCTTTAATAGTTATTTACAAATTTAACATAATATAGTATTTATTACAATGTCATTTAATTAAAATTTATAGAATTGTCTTTATTTTACAATGCAAATCAATGTATATATGTTACAGTCAATGCCTGACGTCTAGCCAATTCGTGAAGTAGCTGGCCATTTCTAGATTTGGCCAAAGTCTGAAATATACGAGAATTTGCCACTATTTTCGGCTTTGGCCAGCCAATTTGCAACATGGCCGACAATCGATGGTCAATTTGAAAATTTTCCAAGAAAAAGTGGCGAAAGCTAGAAGTTCTGCAGAAATAAGTAGCAGAATGCATTCGTGCGAATTTTGGTTTATTCAGCAGTGAGAATGGGATTGTCTGTCATGTATTACAATACTGATGCAAGATATTATAGAACCCACCCACTAATATGAATGGGATTCTCTCAGAGTAAGGAAAAGGGTAGAAGATGCCCTGTTGTAAGATTTCTGTAACCAATTTATCATAATACATTATGGATTTATTTTTTGTATTTTCCCATAAGATAAAAATGAAAAGCCATATTTCTGAACAATTCATAAAGACAGTAAATTTTTAATATTTTATTATAATAAATATAAAATGTTTTCAGCATTATATATCTTATGGACAAAATACTGATTATGAATAGCTGGTATATTGAATAATGACAAACAAAATTGGGCATTGTAATAAATTTAGAAAATTTAATCATATTACAGTAAAGCATTGATTATCCATACACCCTGGTAACAATTTCTCTGGATAATCGATGCATTACTTTATCTAAGTATGATTAATTACATAAAAATCTTTAATAAATCAACAGACACTATATTATTATTAGAATAATTATCAAAAGTTTATTTTGGCAATTCCTTAGCATATAGCTTATAACAAAATAATTTCTGAAAATTTTACAAACTAGAACATTCTTGAAAGGTAAATATTGATGATATTAACTGTTTTAATTAATGTTAATAAAATGTATTATTAACAAAATTTTATAATTCTGTCAACATTATGATAAAATCATAAAAATCAACTTAAGGGACAGGAATGATCATTCCTCTCCAATCCTACTGCTTTTAATACTGATGAAAACTTTGGTGGCTTGCCATCTCTGTATTGGTAAACTTTTTTGAGCTCCTGCACAACTTTCAATAAACAACTTTTTCCTGCTTCAAGATAAAATTTTTGTGATATTCACTTAGAATAAATTATTCTAAGATTATTGGTATATAATTTGATAGGTTTCTTGGTATATTAACGAAATTACGACTGTTTTTCGATGCACAACAATAATCGTAAATGCAACGATTAATTTAATGATAACATTTCCCGGAGTTCATCAAGTTTATCAGATTTTTAGCTCTCTACTTCATCATTGATGCAATTTCTGTATCTGTATGCTTGTGATTGGATAAAAAAATCTTGACGTATACGATAAATAAATTATAAAGACAATAAATAGCCAATCGCGGAAGATTTTCTTAAAGAATGAAGAATACGTTTCTCTCAGAAGTTCTTCCATAAATTTGATTCGATTATATTAATTATTCGATAAAGATATTCTTTGGTGAGTTTTTATTTAATAAAATAATAATTATTTTATAAAATATTGTTTATTTAATGTAATAAAAAAATAAAAGCTAGTATAATTAAGCATATTGTTATTTTAATATTTTAGTTGGATTCATCTGAATCATCTAGATCTTCATTATAATGGACAAAACTATAATGAAGAGACGAAACAAGCTGAATTTGATCAACATCGACGGATTTTGGTTAACCGGAAGATATCCATTAATACATTTTCAACAAGCTACTTCTTTCAAACCTGCACCGGGAGACATATTCGTGGCGGGTTATCCAAAATCGGGCACAACCTGGACGCAATATATTGTTTGGGATATCTTGAATACTGGGGCTCCGTTGCCAACTGTTAATGAAATTTGGACGAAAGAATTTAGACATTTGGAAATGATAGGAACGAACGGGTTAGATGACATGTCTTCTCCTCGATTGCTTAAAGTAAATTTGCCGTTTCAGTACACTCCTTACAGTCTTCACGCTAAATATATTTACGTATATCGAAATCCTTGGGATAATTGCGTATCGGGTTTTAATCATTACAGACAAGTAGAAAAAAATTATAGCGATGCGACTTTCGAAGAGTATTTTCAAAGTTTCATGCAAGGAGAGGTTTCTCAGGGTGATTATTTCGATCACTTATTATCTTGGTACGATCAACGAAATAAGCCAAACATACTTTTCCTAACGTATGAGAGAATGAAATTTGATCCCGAAAATGCGGTTTTGAATATTGCAAAATTTTTAGGCCAAATTTATTATGAAAAATTAATGAACGATAATCAATTATTCGAGACAATTCTTCGAAATATTCAATTTGATCACATGAAAAAGAACTGTCCTCTATTTTTCATAGAATCTTTTTATAATGGAGTATCAAAAACCAATGAAAAGCTTAATTTCTTTAGCAAAGGAGTGATAGGTCAATGGAAAGATTATTTCACTGAAGAACAAAAGATGAAAATGAAAGTCAAATTCCAACGAAAGTTTCAAAGAACAGAAATTTTATCTTCTTGGAATGGTTTTGATATACCTAGTTTGGAAATGAAGTATTGAAATTTTAATAAATAATAATTTTTATATCTTTCAGTGTCGAAATTTTAACTTTGTGTAATAATCGATAATCCCTTAAAACACGCGGCTTAAAATGGATTAAGATGACATTAAGGGGTTATCATTTTAATCTCCATTATTTTTATTGTGAGCGTCTGCAAAATTTCATTAAATACGAACATGTTATTTTGAAGAAATCGAGTTTGTTCTCAAAAAGAAATCTGCGAATGGATAACTGCCCGTTCATCAGAAAACTTCGAACTGTCAGGAATGTTTTCATACAGAATCCAAGACATTCTGTCCATCAGCATGCACTGTCATTGAATTAATCCAGTTCCAATACATATGTGCAACGAATATTGCGACAAGATCTAAATTTCCATTCTTACGTGCCATACGAATGATTTTTCATAAATCATATTATTCATTATCTTTAAAGTCCCCATATCTGTTAGCATGTAATGTTTTGTAACGACATTTTAAAAGCAAAGTGCATGCTTATTGTTCGCACAATAATAAAAATCCAAAAGAAAAAATTCGTTTCTAAATCGTCAGAATTCCTTTGAGATGATGTATTGCATCTGAGAAACATGTCTGAAAGATTAGTGAAATGCGTGCATATACATGGAAGAATATCATCTTCAAGAAATAAGTGGAATAATTATATATTTAAAATGCCATATTTGTAATTTTTTAAATAAAAACGTTTTATTTAATTGCCTACTTTTTAAAATCGCCCGTTTATTAAAAGAAATTTATCTTTTGAAATAGCTGATTACTTAGTTTCGAAAACAGTTTAATATTGAATCCGATAAAATGAGAGAAATCAATATCTTTTTAAAGGAAGATTTAATGATTGCTGCAGATTTTGCAAATAAATTTATCATCAATTAGACCAATAGAATATTACAAGCTTTTATTGCAATTCTTGATACATATCATTGACACAATCGGTAAACAAAATTGATTAAAGATATTCATTTGTATAATTTTCATATTTATTTATAATTATTTGTTTAAACATAGAATACAAATTCTATAACTTTACTTATTATAATCAAAATAAATGATAATATACTGAATTGTATTTATATGCATTAATTATAAGCTATCTGCTAATCAATAATAAAGTCGAGCTATATTTTAATGTTAGATAAGTATCCAGAATTAGTTGAGCTTAAAAATATTTACAAATTCTAACAATTAAAAAATTTTTTTATAAATCAATACTTTCTGGAAGAAAGTAATTTGTAAATATTTAGAAGCACAGAAGTGTCCGCTATTTTTCCCAATATTAGTGATTGTGTTTTCTCGAACTTTTTGCTTTCTTTAATGTTTAAACCACAGAAGTGTCCGCTATTTTTCCCAATATTAGTGATTGTGTTTTCTCGAACTTTTTGCTTTCTCGAGAATTGGGAATTCCCGAATTAGTAATTAATTTATTCTCGTGATTCGAGATTCTCTTTCGGAAATTCTCGAGAATCTCGAGATTCTAAAAAATGTTTAATTAAAATAATATCTGTTTTTAATAAGGATAAAAACAAAACGAAGCAGAAAAAAGCATGCAAAATAAAATCAAATAATATTGGATTGCTTTATATTTGTTTTTTTATTTAGCATTTTAATTATATTGAAAAAATAGATCACATTTCAATAGTATTGGAAAAATAATCTTATTTGTTTTGCAATTACTGACAGTTTTTATTAAAATATTTTTTCAATACTCACAAACACTTTATTCGTTTATTTGTTAAGCGGATCCTGTTCAGGATCCGCTTAACAAATAAATTCCAGAAATAGAATTTTTGTATCCAAACTTATGTAGACGAATATGAGTTTTTTAGCCTATGCTACTTAGGGCCGATTGTTTAAACGGAGTTTCTATCGATCATCAAAAACCGCTTCTAGACGGCGTTCAGATAAATCGTGGTTTTATAAGCATTGCCTTGACTATGCCGAGCACAAATTTCTATACATAAATGGCTCGCTTTCGTTTATTCTCCCCTGACCTTTGTGAAGCTGACCTTGAGCTGACCGGAAGCCGCTGAACAAAGGAAACAGCTGGGAACAAAGCCGGAGTCTACGTTCGCTGAGTCGTTAGTTGAATACATTTCTTACTATTTGTGATTGTTTTTCTGTTTTTTTTTTGCATTACTGATATATATTGTTTAGCGTATGGATGTAAAAATGAGCAAATACGAGGTGATAGAAGGTAGGAAATGCTTTTCATTTGGGAAGAGTCTACTTTCACTGCTTAAAATAAGAAATTAATATGCTTAAATCGATTTAATAGATAATTAAAGGTATGTAATAATTTAAGATTGAAACAAAATTCTAAGCTTAAACATTAGAAATAATCAATAAGCATTCATATATCCATCTATTTTAGCGCATTGTGGCATGTAAACTAGTGTTGCCTTATATTATTTTGTATTAATAGTGCTATTTTTTTATATTTAATAGTATAATTATGTTCTTGTTTAAACAAGTGTTTAAACACGTTCTAGACCTCGGCCGCGGTCTGAACCATGGTATTATAAAATTTGCATTGCATAAACGAAGCGTCTTAGCAGACGCGGCTCAGACGAAGTCTAGAAAACCGGTTTCTAAAGTACATTTCTAGACCAGCCACTAGCCAGGTTTAGAATCTAGA
>AYEL01072595.1:0-12618 GCA_000484575.1 Olivierus martensii
TTCCGATAGATTGTAATGCACATATTTTAATCGAGATAAAAACGGTATAAATTCGTAAAAAAGCAGCTACAGCGCCTTTGCCCCTGGAAGTCGGCTGTATTCAATACATTTAGTTTTTCCTCCATCCGTTAGAGGGCGTCTAGAAATGAGTTGCATAGCAGCCTATGGAAGTCTCGCATCCGTATAGTGATCCGTGTAGCAGCCGTTCTGTTAAATTCGGCATAGTCAAGGTCTTTGCAATGCTTTTAAAACCGCGATTTATCTGAACGAGCAAATCCACAAAACATTTCAACAAAGAAATCTAGTGTATTTCCACTAGCTTCAAAACTCAATATTATTAAGTTATCTGGAAAAAATATTGTCTAGAATATATTCAAATTCTGATATGGATCTTTAACCTATGATGATTATATCGGAGACGGAGAAACTCTAATAGAAGCCTTGGAAAAATCTTTTCATAAGATTCTTGACGAACCTCAAGAAATGATATCAAATCCGAAGACACTGAAGGCTGAATATTAGTATTTGAGACAACCAATAAACGAATAAAGAACTTAGATTTATTATCTGATATTTTGAAAACGATAAGACCAAGTTCAGTAGCCAGTGAGTTTTATATTTCAAGAAATTTTGTATCTAGAATAATAACAAGATTAAGTAATCGTTCAGCGGACATTTTATGTTTAAGAAATCATATTTTCTGAAGAAAATTACTAAATGAAATAAAAATTTATGGTACTTTTCCGTTTTCCGGGCGCATCGCGTGGCGCCATCTGTATTCGCCGCCTACAGGGAAGTACTTTAATTCTTTTTTTTACTATTACTTTTTTTTACTTTCGTGTTTTTTGCTTGTGGAACTGACACTTCTAGACATTCTGTTTTTTATTTGATAAGATCATAGAGTTTTTTTTTATTTTCAATGTCCCTTTAGCCCTTTTAAATATCTATAAAGACAATATTTTCTTTTTCATTTACCGAATTACCGGTAAATTTTTGAAATTTACCGGTAAATTTACCGAACGTTTTTTTGTCAATTTATCGGTTAACCGGTAAATCGGTAAACCGGTATACAATCCCTATTCCATAATTCCAATTTTTTTAAGTATTTTATGGGTTATCTGGGATAATTAATTTCCTGACCATCCCAGTTAATCAGGAATCTATTGTATATCACTTATGAATTTTATTCTGAATTTATAATAATTATAATAATTGTGTATTATGACTGTAATGTCTTGATTTTTAAATAAATTCTAATTTAATTTATAATGCTAAATATGATTATATTAAAGAATTAAAATATTTTTCATTACAAATTAGTGGAAAATAGTATTGTTATAAATAATCAAAATAAATGCAATACATTCTTATATATTTTGATATGATATTTTTATTGATATTTAGTATATTTTTTTTATTTAGGTGTTCCTATTAAAACTTCTTTGGATAACACAACTACTACACAGTATGCTGGACTCATGACGCAACTTGTTGAAAGAGCAAGAAATACTGTAAGAGACATCGATCCAACAAATGATCTTACATTTCTTCGAATACGATCCAAAAAGAATGAAATAATGATTGCACCAGGTATGATATATTATTATTTTTTAAATTGTTTAAAATGATATCTTTAATTCTTCAATTTTCATAAAATATATTATCATTTAATAATATTTATATAAGTGAATTAAACTTTTGTTATAATTGATACTTTTTTTATATTATTAAAACTTTATTCCATATAAGAGATTTTGAAAATTAAATGCCTACAGTTTTTAATCACACAAAACATGATCCTATGATATGATATTACAATGTTATCAAACTTTATAAATTCATAATAAAAAAATTTAGATATATATATAAATGGAGTTGCCATAATTTTCTGGACGTAAACCAGGACGCTTATACGTGGGGACCTTTTTTAATATGACTTTTCATATAAAAAAAGGTCTCCCATATATTATATTTATTCAATTATTTTATTAAAATAAGAGGAAAATGTACAAAATCAACATTAAAAAATAACTTTAAAAGTAAAATCGTCACTTTCATTGATGACTTGGTCCAGGTTTCGGAGAATCATTGCCAATGTCTAGTCCAGTCAGCTGTTTCTTTTGCCTCTCATCTGATTTATTTTATTCCGAATGTGCAACATTTGTACTGTGGTTGCACAAGTGCTATTTAACACAATAAAAGAGTCGATGGAGCTAAATATAAAATGTTGACAGATATTTGAATGAATAAAATTTGAAATCCAGGACATTATAAAGCCCTGGACGACTATTTAAATCCAGGACGGCCCGGGCCAAACTCGGACGTATGGCAAGCCTATATATAAAGATACCAAAAACAAACATTTAAACAGACGTACTGTCAAATGTTATAGTATTATTAAAAATTCTAATTCTGTCAATAGTTTTAAAAAAACTTGAATTACTTTTGAGGAAAAAAAACATTATAATGTTTAAAAGTAAATTAATTACTTTTTATTGTTTATTTTAAAAGAATCTTCAAGTAAACAAAAAATTATTATTATTATTAATTATTATTAGTTTTTATTCCCATAGCTAAGTTATGTATAGTGAAATTAGTTAATTAGTTATTAGAGAAAAAAAATATTTGCACTTTATTTAACTCCAAGGTTTAGTTGAAAAGAATTAGTTTTGTCTATATTTTTATACTTTTTTAATAGAATGTGAGAAATATTATGTATTCACCGAAGAGAATTCAATGATATTGCAAACAGTTACTATTAATAGTCAACAAAATTATTTTATGAATATAATTTTTTTCTTGTCCTTATTGTTCAAACAATATACAGTGTTTCTCCTCTAATCATTTGAGTGCCTTTGACATTTATGGATGTCATGACCTAATTATGCTTGTGTGCCAGTGATGTGGATAGACATCAAAATCAAAGTGATCATTAATATTTTGCAAAGTTTTAGTTATGTAAAATTTCAGTACTTAAAAATGTGTCAATTTTTGCAATAAACTTTTTATAATTTCACTTTTTCATTTTTAATTGACTATATAAATACCAATATTATCCCTATAATGAACAATGAATGATCCTGAAAATTGCTTGCATTTATTACATAGATTGAATTACAAAAAGTAAAATCA
This sequence comes from Olivierus martensii, assembly GCA_000484575.1. Taxonomy (NCBI): domain Eukaryota; kingdom Metazoa; phylum Arthropoda; class Arachnida; order Scorpiones; family Buthidae; genus Olivierus; species Olivierus martensii. The sequence continues at coordinate 3,133 of AYEL01072595.1, forward strand.
CTTAAGAATTTTTTATTTCCATTAAATTATAAATTTATATATTAAAATGTTTATGTACATGTATATAAAAAAAAAAATCATAATGAACTATACTCCGTCTCAACCTCAACTGATAGTGACGTCAGAAAAGACGTCATTAACAATCATAATGAACTAAAATATTAAATATATACAGATTATTTCATAATGTTTTATGATTTTATTTAGCAGTTAATAGATCCTAGTTTATATGAATCAATGACTTGCAAGAAATAATTTAGTTTACTTTAATATATATTATATTTGTAGGCTTATAAGATGCACTTTTTTTTCTTATAAATATTTTAAAAAATCAGTCTATGATATTTATATATTATTTTCAATGTAATTACTACAAAATCAGACACACAACAAAAGTAAGCAAATTAATTACTTTTTTTTTGTACTATCTTCAATTTATTATTTTTGTTTTTTCCTTATACAAATAGTTCTTGACTTAAAACAGAATTCAGTTCCAAAAATTTTGATCACTGCTGTTGTAAGTCAGAAATAGTCAGAATATGGAAATGCCAAAAATTTATGGATTTGCTACAACTGTTTACTAGGATACTATATATTATCTTAATAAACATAAAGAACACAAAACTATAAAAATCAGACACAAAAAAGTTTGTTTCCATATTTCAGACCATTAGGTATAGAAATTGATAAATAGCAAAATTTATTGGTGGCATTGCCATCATAAGTATGAGTCATAAGTTGAAGACTATCTGTATGATAATTTTCATTATATAGTATATACCGGGTGATTTTGAGCACCCGTACCATCTTTTTTTCTCGGAAACGCGATGAGATTCTTGATAACTTTCCTGCAAATAATCGAGTAACTGCCGTGAAGCCTATACTGAAGGTGCAACATATTTCATGATCAAATAGAAACATCGTTGAGAATATTTTATTAATGCGTTCTTTTTTAACATGCAAGTTTATTACTTTAAAAACGAAACCTATTGAATCTATAAATCACTAGAATTAAACGGTTAAAAACGAAACGTATTTAATCTTAAAGCTAATATCCAAGTTTTACTTTAAAAACGAAACCTATTTAATCTATAAAGCATTAGAAATTAAACGGAAAATTATTGTGTAATATTATTTCAAAACGTCTACTGTACTTTTATACATTTTTCAGTTATAGGCTAATGATTTAATGTTTTTTCATCTTCGACTAATTGTAGGCATTTGTCCAAACATCTAATGTTACAGTTGGTTGTGTTTTAAATATCTTCAACCCATTACTATAATTTTCAGACCATTGCTTAATGCAGGAGTGGGCAAAAGATAGCCCGCGGGCAGGATCCGGCCCGCGAAGGTATCTTATACGGCCCGCCGCATAGAGCACATTAGTTTTAAGACCCAAATTTATACAATTCTATTCGAAAGCAAATAATAAAATGATGGATATTCTGTAGTATTCTTGAATTAAATATTTTGCATTTTAATTTACTTTTATAGCGTATTAATAAAACCCATTTTTTATTGTTATGTATTTGTTCGTAATATTCTGTTCGGTATTAAATTAAATAAAAAATGTACAAAATGTTTACTAATAGAAGTTATTGATTTATATTGTTTATTATAATTTAAAACTGATCTAAATAAAATATAATATTTTTCAAATTATTAATCACTAAATATTCTGAAATAGTCGATACTGGATTCTTTAAATTTCAAAACACACGAGCAAACTTCTATTAAAATTTGAGTTTTTAAGATAGCATATAATTATTATTCAAATCATTCAATTATATTTGTATGAAAAATAATATTTATTACAAAACGTATTTGATGCCTTTGTTATTTTTCAAGATAGCCTATAACCGAAAAATCTATAAAACTAGATGTTTTGAAATAATTTATTTTTTACACAATAATTTTCCGTTTAATTCTAATGCTTTATAGATTAAATAGGTTTCGTTTTTAAAGTAAAACTTGCATGTTAGAAAAGAACGCATTAAATATAAAAATATTCTCAACGATGTTTCTATTTGATTATGAAATATGTGGCACCTTCAGTATAGGCTTCACTGCAGTTAATCGGTTATTTGCAGGAAAGTTATCAAGAAATGCCAACTTTTTCCGGGAAACAGATAAAAGAATTTGTCAAATACGGTTGTATATACAAAATAATTTTCATGAATTTGGGGTAAACTAATAATAAGTGAAAAATTTTATTAGTAAGAAATTTTTTTAGAAAAAATTTTAGGTATAACAATTAAAACTCATTTGAATAAATATTTTTATTTTTAATTTTAAAGGTGCTCATCTAAACTTTATTTGAATAGCTCGAGATCAAATAAAGTATTTATTTGATCTGGAGCTATTCAAATAAAAACAACTCGAACCTATAATATTTATTTTTAACTTATAGAAATAATTTCATAGTAAGACAAAAAATAATAAAATTAAAACAAATGTATATTCATATCATATATACAAAAGTATATATATTGTATATACGATATGAAAATTTTAAAATTTCCGTTTGCTTGGATTAATAAATAATGGTTTATTTAATTTTGGCCTCTATGGAAAAGGAATAACTATAGATATTATGCTTTTTATGTAATAAGTTTTATTACAAAATAAAACTTTTTTGCGTAATATTCATATTTTTTACCATAAAAATTCATATTTTAAGAGTATGTTTATTTAGGGATTTGTGAAAGAAAATAGTCAAATTACTGAATACTTTAAGTGATAAGAATTAATAAAATTCGATATTATTTTATTTTCATTATAAGTTCTTTTAAATAATGTGGTTAAATAAGTATAGACTGATATCTTATAATACTTTTTGTATTTAGAAATAACTATTTTGTTTATAATAATTGCTAGTAAATTATGGTATTTCTATGCATAAGTAGATATGTTATGAAGTGATTTATGATTAATGACATCAATAAAGAAGCAAATATCAGGTTAGTCTCATCGAATTTATTTTGGCTCTGGGGGCCAAACCGTTGGGTCTAGAACCTAAATATAAAAAATGCAAAAGCTGCTGACGATTTGCAAAAGAGTGCAAAAGAAAAATTTCGAAAATTCGAAGCTGAGGGGCTGGGCCCCGATTTTGTTTTGGCTCTGGAGGCAAACTGTGAGGGCTAGAACCGAAATATTAAAAGTGCAAAAAGTGCTAACGATTTGCTAAAGAGTGCAAAAGAAAAAATTCGAAAATTCGCAACTGGGGGCCAGTGTGAAGTTAGCCCCCCAAATTTGTTTTGGCTCTAGAGGCCAAACGGTGGGGGTGCAAACGAAATTATTAAAAGTGCAAAAGCTGCTAACGAGGTGCAAACGAATGCAAAAGAAAAAATTTAAAATTCAAAAGTGGGGTTCAAAAGTTTAAAATTCAACTTCACACCGGTATCTTCATCGATTATCAGTAATAACATCAGAACCTTCGATAGCATTCCAGATAACAACAGAATTAATGATTCACTTGTTGGTTATCATATTATTTTTAAAATATACTCAGTTGTTGTTCGGCAAATTCCACTTATAAACAATTTCCTATTGTTAGGATTCTTCCGGCTTTATATTTACATGTAAAAATCCGAGTTTCATCTACTTCAATCATAAATCCAAGATCAATTAATAATCTTCACTTAAACTATGAAACTTATTTCGATATTGATATTTTCTGGCAATTTGATATAACGGCGATTTGATATTGTCGTTAATTTATTTCAGTACTCAGAAAATATTTTTAGAATAATAGATACATTGGAATCTGTAAAAGTAGTGTTAATTTAAATAGGATATATTTTGTCACAAGTTCTAAGAGATGAAAAAAAATCGATTTATTCACATACAATTTTTCCAAGAAAAAGTTTTTTTTGTGAATCTACAAAAATTAGATGTTCGAAGGCTGGGATGTAGATTTAATATTTTTCTTCGTTTATTAGCCTTTTCATGATTTCATTTTGCCACAATGCGGGCCTCTTAAGTACGGGCTCTATTGGATGCAATCGGTCCAATCGACCGATTGCATCCAATAGAGCTATACTGCTTGCAGGCAATGCCGGCATAGATCCGGCATTGCCTGCAAGCAGTATGACCTCAGAGAGTGCGATATCTGACATATATAAAAATGTTCTGTCTAAATCTTATAAATTTGGACTTGTAGAGTATAAAAGTAATATTAATAATAAAAATATTTTTATAGCATTGTGATAAAAGAATAAAAAGAATCCTACTTAAGATAATCCAGGAACTAATGTAATAATATAAGTACAGTTATTCAAAAATCATTTTGTGGAGATTTCGGAAGGACCGATCAGGATCCCAAATGTTCCGAATGGGTTCGAGGCAGAGGCCTGACGGATTATCTGGCTCTTATAGGCTCGAATTAAACCGTGAGATTTTAATGTTGTCAGTTCTGATACTAGACATGTTTTAGTAGCCTCCTCTCTAGTTGTCTATAAGTAGACGACGCATGCGAGTTTCGCAGATAAGGAAGGGAAAAAGTCGGATGATTCACATCAATTACTGAAACAACATAACTTAAAACATTAAAAATATGCGTTTATTTGGTACCAATATATCTCGCGTTGAGAGCGATTTCTTTACAATCTATTTTTTCTTGTGTTAAATATAGAAATCTCTGACAAGTGGTAAATATCTTCACGGTTGACGAGATTCGGACTTACAAGTTAGTTGAGGCTAAGTGAGTAGAATCAAAGATGACTCGTGCAGCAGAGCAATTCGTTTGATGGCTTATTCTCCTATAGTAGCTGTATAAACATATATAGCTAGAGAAGAACTGATGAACAAACAATATATTTTCTTCTTCTGTTTTTACTTCTGATTGTTTTCTTATTCGTACACAAATGACTGACTCCTCCTGCACTAAGCTGAATTTTCACTCATATCTTCTCAGTGTCGAAACTCCAACTGTTTATCTATTCCATCCATCCCTTTAAGAACTTTTTCTAATCGTTCTCATATTAACCTTTTTGAAGCCATATTCCTGGGTCTGTTGATAACATTAGTTATTTAATCAGGATCGGTTCTTATTTCAGAAACATGGAAATTACTTTATCTCGTAATATTTCTTTTGCTTTTTCTTTTTTCTACTTGAAGAACAAAGAAAATAAATTAAGCGAATTCTTTTATAATGATATGATGTCGGTTCTCACAATTGATAACCTAAAATAATGTTCTATAAATTAGACAGTTTATAAAATTCTTTATTAACTATTATCTGTTAATCTCTCTTTTACAGATGAAAATGATAAAGAAAATCTAAAATATAATTTAATATTATTTAATATAAAATGTACTTTTATATGCATTGAGTTGTAGAATACAGTACTGTATATACTGTATTTGCATGCTGTAAAACAAGTATTATATAAAACAATTATTCTGATGATTTTCCTATAAATAATCCAGTATTAGCATCTGGAATATTAAATTCTTCTAGATTAGATCGCGATTTCTTATGTTCTTTACGTAAAAATGCCCAAAGACTATCCCATAATGAAAGTATTACTGGCAGAATTATTAATCCGTGAAATATAGCAGAACCAACTAGAATAAAAAAACTTTTACACATATCACCAACAACTTTATAAGGACTAAGTATTAACGTAACATATCCTAGGAGAGTGGTAATGCATCCCTGGACGATTGCATGACCCGCCGCATGCAAAGCATCCTTGAGTTTCTCATTCGAATTCTTTCTTTTACTATTAATAAAGGCATAAGATATATGAGCAGAATAATCCGTACAATATCCAGTTATCATTATTAATAGAATCATTATTGCGGGCTGAATACTAACATCCCATAAAGACATGTATCCAATGGTAATTACTTCAATCGATGCTATAGTAAATCCAATACATAGAGCGCAAAATAAATTAGGAATAAAAATTACAAAAACGAGAATAATTAGACAAGAACTAACTGTTACAGATTGCTTAATTGTTGTCGTCATTACAAAAATTGTATCTAAATAAATATATCGGTAATTAAATGGTCGGATAGGGAGATCGGAATTATCTGTTAAATTCCATATATTAATAAAAACCTCCATTTCTTTAAATTTAGTGTCAATTAAACTCGTTTGAACGAAAAACCTGGACGCAACAATTTTCGTTCCATCTTCATTGAAAAGAATGTCATTCCGAAATAGATGTGTCAATTTAAATTTCAGAAATACATCACGTAAGACTTCAGTGAAATCTTCACTATTACTAATATTATAGCCGAGAAACGATATCCACCATTGATAGTTATTTATGAAAGTTATATATGACCTTATCCATGATTCAGTGAAATTGGAACCGGCCATATGAGGAGAATTTTCCAATCTTTTCGTGAATTTTTCTAACTTGCTTTGAATCTTTCGATCAGAATAATCTATGGGTGCATCAATAATCATTTGGAATCTATCGCGATAGTTTGCATAATATTTAACTTCATCGCGGAAATATTTGTAAACGTAAGAGTCCTTATGAAAAAATAAATCCGCTCCTGGATTTTCACTGACATATTTCAAAAAATAAATTCCTCCACTAAGATATAAAATATATGATAAGATGACAATGATCTTTACTTTTGGATCAGTAAGGAATTCTCCTAATTTATCCTTATAACATTTCATAAAAACGTTGTCATTTCTAGTTTTTCTAGAATAACATCCATTCTTTATGTATCGTAGAAAGCCTGCAAAGGAAAAAGACTGTTTAATAACATTATATAAAAGAATATTTATAATGTGAGAATAATATAAAATATACAGCTTGTTATGTTGTAAACGGCGACAAACTCAGATGAGTGATATTAGGCATCAAGATGAAACAAAATTTCCATGGAACATATTATCGCAAATCATGTTTAGTCGGTGAAAATCGTGAAAATACTTATACCTATGCAATAACGTCCGCAGACGACAATTCGAACAACTCCTCTAATAATTTCTCATAGTCCCCTTTCCGGCATTGGTACACCAGTAGTACGCAACCTTTTTACACTTGCGACCCCTATACCCAGACTGAAATTTTACACAATCCATTATTTGTTGTTGTCATCCTATTATAAGAATATAAGAATAGTAATAATAAGAGTCGTTTTACCACATACAAATTCATATCTGCATATCATTTGATATAATATTTTTGAAAAAACTGCATATTTACGAAAAAATTATAATACATTAAAAAACAATTTTTTAAATTAAATTAATGTGATTGATAGCTTCCATGGAATTTGTAATTTCTTCCATGTTTGGTTTAATATTTGAGACGGCAAGCCGTACAATTTTTTAAATTAAATTAATGTGATTGATATGCTTCCATGGAATTTGTAATTTCTTCCATGTTTGGTTTAATATTTGAGACGGCAAGCCGTAAATTGTTTTGTGGATCTAAACATGACCGATATTTTGTTTTATTGCAACTAGTTTTGAAAAACGAGTTTCACACAAATAAGTCGATGCAAATTTTATTAAAGACAAAAGTGATCAGACACACAATAATGAGTTGAGCAATTTTCCTGTGATATTCATGTATTTTTTAAATTAATTTTTTTACTTCTTTCAATTGAAAATTTATTATCCAACATGCGAATTTCTCAAAATTTTCACGATCCTCAATAATTTTTCTGCGATCCCCTTCAGGGATCTAGTTCCACAGGTTGCGCACATTGCTCTGCACCACAGACTATGTTGTAAACATCCTGTTAAATAAATGTCTTTGTACTTATTATTGTATTGTTTGTCGTCCCCGCTTGACGTCAAATCAAGCATAAGTATTTTCGCGATTTTCACCGACTAAATATGGCTTGCGATAGCATGTTGCATGGTAATTTTGATGCTCTTGATGCCTACTATAGCTTCTCTGAGTTTGTCGCCGCTTCAACAGAACACTCTTGTATAATGAATTTTGGAAACTGATAAAAGTTGTTTTAAAATAATCATTTCTGCATTTGATTAGTTAATATTCACTGCATATAATTAATCATTTCAGATGTTCCTAATTCCATTTTCCTACTAAAATAATTTTTTTTATAATAGTAGAATTAGAGTTGTTATGTTAATTTTTGTCAACAGATGACGCCCTTCTACCGACTGCCAACTCCTGCGGATAAGTTAGACGAATTGAGGAAGACGGGGATCGTAGGATCAGGCCCGATCCCATAATAAATATTTTCAAGGGATGGGACCCGCGATTCGAACTCGGATTGGCCATGTGGAAAGCTGAAGCGTTTCCACGTGGCCAATCCTGCCGACTGTTATGTTAGGTTAGGTTAGTTTGGTTAAGCAACGCTATCTTCATGGCGGCTTAACCAAATTAACCTAACCTCGGCCTCATGGCGAATTCTGTATCTGGCGGTGGCCACTTATACAACCCATCACAGGCTGCCCAATACCCGTAATGGGGACCACCGAATGGTTGAAGAATGAGGTTCAACGCCCGGTTCGGACCCCTCCTTAAAATCTGGAGGTGTGAGACACGGACTACGTAACCATCCGGCTACCCCAGAGTTATCAGCGACTGAAAAATTGTTACTGTATTTAACAAGGATTGCATTTAACTTTTTACTGAACTGTGGCAAGAAGAATGAGTTCGATAAGTATCTAATATTTTTGCAAAACATTTCGTTGATGCAAAATTACAAATGTTTTTTGAGACGATACAGTTTTGTGAATTTCATATTAGTAGGCTATTTCAATTTATGAATCCGTTATAAATATATCCTGCGCTATGTTTATGAGTCAGTCTGTAATGTTACTCAGCAAGATTTATAATATTTGTACTACTAACAGAACAATTATTTATACAAATTTTTACAAGATTGAAATTGTTCTGAGATGTACCATTGTATATAAACACGAATATCCTTAATTAAAGAAATATCAGCGAATTACCCAAACTACCAGAATATTTTTGAAATAAATTGAATTTTCATTATTCAATCTTTTTCATCGAATGCTGAGTGTGTGTCATTTTTATTTGATGATTTTATTTGATTTTTATTTTCAGTTTTGACTAAGGAACGAGGAAAATTTTATTTCGGGAAAATATTTAAAATATTATATAGTTATTAAATTTAACTCCGCCCAAGAAGCCATATAGCTGACTGGCCAGTCCCAAGCCTGGATAAAGGAGGAGGGTTGGCGTCAGGAAGGGCATCCGGCCGTAAAAACACCCTGCCAAGTCTTTATGATGAGTGGTACCCATGATTCAGATAATGCTAGGGCGTTCCCCGGTGTAGGCGACGCGCAGTCCCTTAGGCGCCCGAGGGCTGTGAGAAGTAGGCTAGGGCTATCGCATCAAGAGCGGGTGCGACTAAAGAAGCTAGCTCGAAGACCTCTACTTGTAAGGATTGCATCACTCAACGTAGGCACCATGACAGGAAGAGGAAGGGAAATTGTGGACATGATGGAAAGAAGAAAGATCGATGTCATGTGTGTACAAGAAACAAGATGGAAGGGGGACAAGA
>AYEL01072601.1:0-10590 GCA_000484575.1 Olivierus martensii
GTATGTATATGTTTATATTTGCCATTGAAGAAACCATATGTATATGTTTGTTTTGTTCTATTCTGATTATTTGTATTCTGATATTAACATGTTTAAATTTTAATATTGTGTTCGATTACATTTGAAATCAACTGTAGTCCTTTTGTTCTTTATTGTTTGCAACTGAAGATGGTATTTGTGATACCGAAAACGTTTTTGCATTTAATAAAATTTTTTGCTGAGAATCTACACTGCTAAATGTGCTTATTTATTTGAGATTTATCCTAAACAATATCTGAAAGAAATACACATTTTTATAGATCTGTGATCAACTTACAAATGGATTTAATGACCTCAGTTATTAGATTTATTTGCCATTATTTTATCCATTTGTAAATTCAAGATGATATTTTCCACAATTCTTTACTGTGTTAGAGTGAAACCATGTTTTATAAGTATCATGTTATATGAATTTGCTTGTAGTTGAAAATATATACACTTATTGTATATTTAAATAAATAAATTGATTTGTTTTGCTTAAGAGTATTTGAAGTTTGATTTCATATATTAAAAGCAGAGGTCATTGAAATGGAACAAAATAATCATTCTTGGAAAGTTTTACTTCCCACTTGGTAGAGAACATTTCATAAGTTGTGCTTATTATAAATTTATTGTTATGGAAGTGTTATTTTTATAACATGCATCTTAGAAAAGTTTTACTCTATAGCAGTGTTTTTCAACCAATGTGCCATGGCACGCCATAAGAGTATGCCTGGTATGCCATAAGAGGATCTTAGGTGTACCATAAAAATTTTTAAAGATCATTAATTAAAATTATTTTTGAAACTGAGTCCAAAGCACAATAAGTATACATATCAAAATTAAATCTCTTTAAATTGTTTATACGATTATATCATTGTTAGAATAAACATATATATATTTTTTACTATATTATATATAAGTAAGCTTTTTTTGATCATCATACAGTAATTTAAGTATGCCGCAGAAGTTTAATTATAGGTTCAAGTGTACCATAATATAAAAAAGGTTGAAAAACACTGCTCTATAATCAAATATATTTATTTTGATGGATTATTTACAATTTTTTCTCATTTTTGGTGATGGAGCAAGGCTAATATTTTTCTAATAATCTAAATCCCAAAAATTATGAGATTTTAAATATTTATATTTTAATGTTAAATATTCTGTTTTTAATTTTTATAGGATGAAGATGATGATGATGATGATGAAGAAGGTGGAATATTAGATTTAGAAGGATTAAGAAATCTTCCTTCATCTAAAATTGTTAGTATTACAAATTGTTTTAGTTTAAAGTACTATAATACATTAGGAAAGAACCAATGCTTATATTAGTAGTATATGTTGGCCACAAATAGTTATATAAATCATATTCAACAAATGTTATAAAGTTACTCAATAACATTAAATTTATTATACACATTACATATCTGTCATAAATCGGTAAATATTTAAACAAATATTTTATAATGTTCTACATGATACCATGCAATATAAATTAGCTTACAATTACTTCAACTTTGAATTACAATATTTACCATTCTCTTCTACTTTTTATATATATGAGGAGTTAAAATTAAGATGGCACTCTTATAGTTAATAAAAACTTTATTGGATAGTATTTGAATGTCTTGGGATTTATCTCATACTATAAGTTCAGATCATTTACTTATCTGCATCATTCAGTTACCTCTATATTAATGGGGAATGATGAAAACCAATGATTATTCTGATTTCTTAATTAAAAAATAGGGAAAGCACTATTTTGATAGATATATCTATTTCAGTTTTATAAATTTGGTTTTATTTTCATTTTGAAAATATCTAAAATTTAATTATTAATTTTAATATTAACAACAAATTCAATTAGCTCCCATTATAAGCAATAAAATTGAGAAATTAAAACATACTAAAAATTTCAAAATTGAAAATAATATCTATTTAAAAATAATATAAAATCAAGCCTACTATCAGGAAATAATTATATTTATTATTAAAAATATTTCAAATTCTTAAGCCAGCATCAATTTCAGAACAGAATATTGTGCATACAGCAAAAGTTTAAATACTTAACAGCACACACAGCAGCTAAGCATAAATAAAACAGATTTTAATAAAACAAAAACATTATCAATACTTTACATACCATCTTCAGTTGAACCGAACAAAAGAACATATCAGTTTTGAAAAGTTATATGAACTGCCTATAACACTAATTTAATAACCAAATATAGAGCACACTTGGCAGTAGTGACTTCAAAGTATTTTATTTCACAAACGAAGTACTTTCGGTCTATCTGACTAGACCATCTTCAGCGTTACACTTACTTACAAAGAACGTAAAAGAATATAAAAAACATAATAACATAAAAGAACATAAAAGGAATACCTTTTATTTATGTTACTATGTTTTTTATATTCTTTTACGTTCTTTGTAAGTAAGTGTAACGCTGAAGATGGTCTAGTCGATAGACCGAAAGTACTTCGTTTGTGAAATAAAATACTTTGAAGTCATTACAGCCCAAGTGTGCTCTATATTTGGTTATCAAAAGAACATATGATAATTAGAACTACATAAGATTCAAAAAATTATAGAACAAACAGTAGTTTTCAAATAATATTTACGATAAATTAATTAAAATTTGATTGAAAATGTTCATACATTTTTAGTTAAACTTTTTACGTTATAATACTTAACACTATGGGGAATGAAACAAAAAACTTTGACTTAATATATCAAAAGATGAAACTGGATTTATCAAACAAGTTTTTTTACCACATATTTCCATGCCATGCTTATTTCATCTGCCTGCCTAAGATTAATAATGTTTTCAGTTTTATTAGATTTTAAAATTTCAATCATTTCTTTTTATTGGTAGATCCCTCTGATCACAAACGTTCTTGACTTTTGTGTTTTGCCATAAAACATTTACATCTTTTTCGTAAGCCCTCTGGGCTAGGGCAGTGACAAGATTGCCTTTACATAAATTGTCTTAATGCTTTGCTAATCTATCTTTAAAATCTCTAGCAGTAGCTCCCATATAAATTTCTAGACAATTATCTTCTACATTTTGTACTGGTATCTTATAAACACCTGAATTATAATCATTGTTTCTCTTCTCTTTATCATTTTGAAGCAGGCCAAAGATTTTGGGGGTCTTTTGTACGTGCAGGATTTATTAGCAGATTTAAGAGTTTGTTTTATTGTTATGTAATCTAAAAGATATAAGAAACCTACTAACTGCTTCAGGTGTCTCTTCATTCAATAATTTAAGCTGGTTTTGAAAAATCCATTTAATTTTTAGGTTAAAAAGCACTAAACAGCAGTGGAGAATAATTCATAACTAACTTTATTCCATTAAGAACAAACGTTTTCGGCATTCATGGCGGCCATCATCAGGTTCACAAACTTAAGCTCGTACTGAGTGCTAGAACATTTTAAGTATTTAACAGAGTGTTCTAAAGTTTAAACATTTAAAAATATATTCTATAATTATACTAAATTTAACTTAATAATATGCATAAAATAAATAAAGCTAATTATAAACAAAGACTAAAATAAAACTAAGTATAAACAAAGACAAAATAAATATAGCTTAGGTTGTTATGATTATATACGTAGGTAAATAGTTGTTATATATTATATAATATATTGACAATAAATAATAAAAATAAAAATAAAAAACATGGAAGCCCTAAAAAAGTTTTTTCTTATAGAGACTAATAATATGGATCGGTAGTTGCTTTGTCCCAGACTAGTAGTTCATTATAGCGTATTCCCATGATTTTGATATACCTGTAAGCTTATCATTTATCAAGGGTTCAACATTCTGTCTTTTTGTCAACTCCAGTGTTCTTTTTTGTGAAATTTTCTAATCACTTTAGCTTCATTCCACACAATCGCCGTGTTGCTCACATAGGCTTCTTGCGCTAGTGCTGTATTCAATTTACCTCTCCTGATGTCCCTTTCGTGTTCCTTTAATCTTTGTGCTAAAGTTCTGGAAGTCACACCTATATATGTTGAATTTGCATCGTTACCGATATTTCTCACAGGTATTTTGTATACACCGGTTTTTTCGTCGTCTCTTAAGGGGTCTTTCACTTTTCCTTATTGTGTTGTATACCATTGGTGGTCTCCTGTATTCTGGCTTCTTACTCTGTTTTCTCAGTATTTCCTTTACACATCTGTAGTTTCTAAAGTTGCTAGGTATTGGAATAAAGGATGTGGATTCAATCTTATTTATAACCTCGCTCATTGAGTTCATAACTATCTTGTCAATTCTAACTAAGTTCTTTTTTACTGAATCTAAAATACTCTTGATGAATGGTCTCCCGTACCCATGTTTGATTCCCATCTTATAAATATAGTCATTTCTTTCTTTGCATTATCATCTTTCATGCTGTATAGAATTGCCCTTTTGAAAAAGAATCTGAAGGCAGCTTTCTTGTATTGGATGGGTCCTTCGACCAGATGGGGATAAGTACTGGTTCGTACGAGGGTTTTCTGTATACGAATGGTATTAGGTTTGCATCTTCCTTTACAATTTTTATATCTAGGTAGTTAATCTCCTTACTATTTATCTGTTCTATCTTTAACACCAGTCCATATGCTACTACGCTGAGTTCCTTGGCTAACTCTTCAATTCTCTCTTTATTAGTCCAAAGTGTCAACACGTCATCTACGTATCTTATATAGAATTTGAGAGATGGTTCGAATTTGCAAATCTTATTACAGTAGAAGTCCATTAGTCCGGCATCCAACAGTCCGGAATGCCCGATAGTCCGGCATCGCTCCGGAAAATTGTAAAAATTTTGGTTTTCTCCAAAAGTGTGTCTTTTGGAGAAAAAGACACACTTTTGGAGAAAAAATAAAGCAAATAAAAACGCTGAGAGCTATTCGGAAGTTTTCGGGGTAGTTCGGGATCATCCGGAAGCGCTCGGTATTGTTCGGAAACAATTAGCGGCCGGCTAGTCTCAGCTGTCACAACAAATTCAGGTGCAGTGCAGCTCCGTTAATCAATCACGAAGCGTCTTCGCCATTTTTTTGTGCGTTGTTGTTTTGTGTCCTTTCACATCGCAGTTAACGTAACTTTTGAAACTGTTTATAAAAAAAGTGATTTTCGTTTTAACTGTACAGTGACCATGTTTTCAAAACCTAAGCCTTCGAGTTCAAAAGGAGAGAAACGAAAACACGTAACACTGACTCTCAATCAGAAACTAGAAATCATCAAACGGCTAGAAAAAGGCGAGAATAGAAATGTTTTAATGAATGAGTTTAATATTGGCTCATCAACTATTTATGACATTAAAAAACAAAAAGATGAACTAATGAAGTTTGCTTCTCAATCGGTAACAACTGAAAAATTGGCTTCTAGACAAACATTAAAAAAACCAAAACTGGAACAGCTAGATAGTGTATTGTTCAAATGGTTTAGTGCAGTACGTTCTGAAGGAAAGCCGGTAACAGGGCCAATGATTGTTGAAAAGGCAAAGAAATTCGGCCAAGGTTTAGGAGTTGCTGAAAGTGAATGTAAGTATTCTGATGGTTGGCTCAGAAACTTTAAGTTTCGGCATGGAATTCGAAGACTTGATGTAACTGGAGAAACACTTTCAGCAAACCAAAACTCTGCAGAAAAATACAAAGACGAGTTTGAGAAAATCGTGGCTGATAATGATTTAACACCTGAACAGATTTACAATGCTGATGAAACAGGGCTATTGTGGCGATGTTTACCAACATCTACACTAGCTGGGGGAGGAGAAAAAGCAGCCAAGGGTTTTAAAAAAAACAAAGACAGATTAACCGTTTTGCTATGTGCTAATGCGTCTGGAAACCACCGAGTGACCCCTTTTGTGATAGGTAAATCTGCAAAACCCAGGGCTTTTAAGAATGTTACACATTTGCCTGTCCAATACGATGCTCAATCAAATGCGTGGATGACTGCCGCCCTCTTTAAAGACTGGTTTTTTCACCACTTTGTGCCTGAGGTCAAGGAATCCTTCAAAAGCCTTGGTCTACCAGAAGATACTAAAGCCATCCTTCTTTTGGACAATTGCAAAGCCCACCCGCCAGTAGATGAGTTAGTTTCTGGAAATATTGTTGCTACTCTGCTCCCACCTAACGTAACATCTTTGATTCAACCCATGGACCAAGGGGTTATTCAAAATTTTAAATGCTTTTATAGAAGGTCTTTTATTCAAGGCCTGTTAAATGCCGACTGTGACGTGACTGATTTTCAAAAAAAGTTTACAGTAAAAGATGCCGTCTATGCTATTGCACTGTCTTGGAACCAGGTAAAAAATACAACACTCCAAAAATGCTGGAGAAAACTTTGGCCAGCTGCAAACCCTGCATCTGACCTAACTCTACAGACTGATGAGGAAGAAAACCATCAAGACGCTCTGACCAAAGTTTTGGATGTCGTTAGAAGTGCTGACAATCCCTTGAAAAACCTGCCTGCAGATGAGGTAGAGGAGTGGCTTCTAATCGACGAGAATGAGCCTGTTGAACAAGAACTAACCGATGAGGACATTATCAACATTGTAGTAAACCCTCATCCTACTCAAAATCTTGAAGAAAGTGACTCAGATGCCGAAACGGAAGAAAAGGAAAAAATCAGCTGGGCAGAAGCTGCAGAATCACTAAATAAGTTTATCTCTTTTGCTGAGGCTAGTACTAGCTACAGTGCTTCAGAAATTATTGATTTGCATATCATTAGAAATAAATTTTATACTAAACGCCAAAAGTCAAGAAAACAAAAAGACATTCGTGACTTTTTTAAATCTAAGTGAAATGCGTTTTACAGTACGTGTACATACATTATATGAAATGTAAAATAAACTTTGTTGTATGTATTTGCATACTGTATTTGTATTTTAATTATTAACCTAACCCTAACCTTATAATTACCGCCCGATAGACCGGAATTTTCGGTAGTCCGGCACCGAGCCGGTCCCGAACGTGCCGGATTATCGGACTTCTACTGTAGCTTCTACAGTTTTTAATGTTAGCTCCGCTAGTATTCTCATTATGGGACTTCCGATGGAGACTCCTCTTGTTTGTTCATAGTAATTATTTTTGAATGTAAAGTATGATCTGTAACAAATTGTGTGTGCTATGTCTCTGATTAGTGGTGCACATAGGTGTGAATCTGGTACATTCTCTAGTAAAAACCTGTAGAATATTAAGCATGTAGGCTCAAGGTACAGGGATGGATATAAGTTCTCAAAATCATATTTTACGAAGGTGTCCTCTTCTTGATAATCCAGTTCTGTAATCCTTTTTAGGACCTTCCTTGTGGCGTTACATGTCAAATGTGTGTCACCTATTATATTCATGCACCATTTCGCTAAGGTTTTTTCAAGGTAATAAGTTGGTGCTTGTCTTTTTTCTACTATGGGTCATTGCTATAGGTTTCTTATGCGTCTTAATATACCCAAATAGTCTTGGGCATAATTTTGCGTTGACCCTGTTTAGTTTCCAGATCTGTGGGAATCCCTTATTATTTACAATTTTATCAACTTTTATTGCAAGTTTTAGTGTTGGATCTACTAGCAACGTCTTTGGTGCTGTTTTGGCAATGTATTCTTCAAGGAATCTGTCGTACTCCTGTCTATACATCAAAATCATCTTCTTAGTTTTGTCTTCTCTCATTATTACTAAGTTATTATCTGTTGAATCTGATTGAATCCACATCCTTTATTCCAATACCTAGCAACTTTAGAAACTACAGATGTGTAAAGGAAATACTGAGAAAACTGAGTAAGAAGCCAGCATACAGGAGTCCACCAACGGTAAACAACACGATAAGGAACGAGAAAGACCCCTTAAGAGACGAAGAAAAAGCCGGTGTATACAAAATACCTGTGAGAAATATCGGTAACAATGCAAATTCAACATATATAGGTGTGACTTCCAGAACTTTAGCACAAAGATTAACCTTATCCGCTCCTCTTAAAAAAAAATAAACATTCCCTAGGGCTCCGAAGGGTTATGAAATATGATACTTGATATTCGATATTTTGCCGTAACTTTTTTACTTTTTAATTTTTTGGCACGAAAAAATTATATTTTGTTGTCCATATACTCTGTCCTGATATCGTTTTTTAATTTTAGTTATAGGACCAAAAGAAAAAAAGAAAAAAAATACGAAAGAATTAGGCCTAATTTGCATATGTAAACAAAACATAATTTTTTCAAATTATTCATAATTTCTGCATCGGATAAAAAAAATGTTGATATATTTACATTCCTGGTGATATTCCACATCTAATAATACCAAATACTTCATAATTCTAAAAAATTTTTCCGTTAAACGAAAACAATTTATGATTGAAAAATGATCCGGCAGATTGTAATTTAATACGCGTCCTGACCTCGTATAAACAAACAATCGTATTATCCCTCTCGCGGATGAAATACGGTATTCCACTACACAAATGTTTAAAATAATTGTTTATTAGCCATTTTTGTTCCTATTTTCTTAAAATAATGCCGGATTAATACTTTTTATTTTATAAGAAGTATTAGTACATATGAGAATGTCGACTTTGTTGAAAATTTTGTTATTTTAATAAATATTGCTGTAATTTGTACACGTAGCTATCATCCTGCCATCTGTATGCCAGATTTAGCACTGATTTTTGATAAATTATCGTTTTTATACGTTTTTTACTCAAGATTAGTCTCAGAGCCTTTTAAAAATGGCGGATGATGAATTATTTCTCTGTATTTCGTCATTCTAAGTCATTAATTTTTCAAAAAATAGTTAAAATATAATAATAATAGCATTTTCAAACAAAGGGGAGGTCTTTTCACCGATCACCCCTTCTTCAAAAATGTATACAGTCAGATGGCCTTGAGGTCAACAATTGACCTTGGATGGACGTTGTTTGACAGTAAATATGCACCCCTGGTGTACTAGTTACTTGTTTCGACTGCAGATAACACAAAAATAATTGTATTGTTTAAATTTTTGTGTTACATTTAAAATATAACTAATATAAACAAACAATCAGCTGATTTCGAAAAACCGTTAGATATTTCCCGCCAGAATCTAGGACGCCGACTTCCGCGTCGATCGTCAAGTGTGGTATAGGTCGCTTTGTTTCGCTGATAAGTTAAAATTTATAAATTTTTAAATAAAACTAATTTATCGAATTTTATGTGTGAGAAAGCGCTAAAATCGTATTATTTATAAGGGGCCAAACTTTCCCAAATTTTAATTTACTGGATAAAGATATCTGTAAAAAAAAAGTAAGGATAAAATCTGAAGGATATGTGGAACATGATAGAGCAAGTCGGACAAATTCGGACAATCAATTCTTGAATTTTTGGGGGTCGAAAGATCACAATTATATTAATTAATTCAGATTGGGTTCGAATTAAAGGGTTAATTAAAAATTTATTAAAATATCGACGGAAAATCAAATTTTTGAATAATACGATAGAATTTGAGATTTTAACCATTTTTTCTCGATTTACGCAAAAATTACGAAGTTATTAAGTTTTACACTTGCAAAAACTTTTTTACTGCTTATATCTCCACTTTAAAAGAAATGAACACTAAGCACTAGATTGCAGTATTTAAGATTTAATGGGAATAAAAATTATAACGAAATTCGCTAACGTTTTCGGCTATTACAGCCATCATCAGGCTTAACAATCAGAATATTCGAACAAAAGAATATACAGTTTCTATGGTAACCAGTTAAATATTGAAATCGGTTAGATATAATGACATCATAGGTAACAGGGAGTATTTGGATTAACAAATGGTTACAGTTATATTATATACAAAATTAACAAACAACAACAAGACACTAATATAATGTAATAATATAACAAGTGCGTCCTTTTGCGCTGCATGTATATATTTTTACTACGCGTGTGGAGTTTTAGATTCCGGTGTTATTTGTTTATTTTCCTTCCTTATGGCTTTCTCTACAGCTACCTTCCACGGATGGGGTGGTTCCCATGCTAAGCGGTCGTTTAGTAGCTTTCTTTTTTTACTATGCTTTAAAATCTCGATCGACTCCACGACTTCCGGTCTTGTCCTTTTCTCTATCGGTCTCATTATTCTTGATTCTTCCCATCTTACAGCTAAGTTGTCAGCATAACTCTCGATCGCTAGGGCTGTAGTTAACCTACCGTGCTTCAAATCCTTCTTATGCTCTAAAAAGATTTTAACCATTTTTTCTCGATTTACGCAAAAATTACGAAGTTATTAAGTTTTACACTTGCAAAAACTTTTTTACTGCTTATATCTCCACTTTAAAAGAAATGAACACTAAGCACTAGATTGCAGTATTTAAGATTTAATGGGAATAAAAATTATAACGAAATTCGCTAACGTTTTCGGCTATTACAGCCATCATCAGGCTTAACAATCAGAATATTCGAACAAAAGAATATACAGTTTCTATGGTAACCAGTTAAATATTGAAATCGGTTAGACATAATGACATCATAGGTAACAGGGAGTATTTAGATTAACAAATGGTTACAGTTATATTATATACAAAATTAATAAACAACAACAAGACACTAATATAATGTAATAATGTAACAAG